>CM064570.1:33378180-33451685 GCA_032716605.1 Paralithodes platypus | reverse complement strand
CTACAGTGACTCGCTAGGATCGCCAGGGCAGTGGATGGGGCTACAGTTTGTGTATTAGAGTGTGCTTTATTTCATATGAAAGCTCGTGTCATGGTCAGTCCAGAAAGGCTCTTTGTTTTCGCCCATGTCAAGGCTTTATATATTTAATTGTAAAGTATATATTTTATCATTAAATAGTAATGAGAGGATCTGGGAGAGAGAGAGGGAGTAGAACAGAGTGAGAGGGGGCGCCCAGTGTTTTTTGTCCCGCTCGATGACGTCACGGCTGGCTGCCTCGCGGGGGTTGGTGGAGAGAGGCCCTTACCATGCTGTAAGCTTTGCTAGTGGTTAGATGACTTTGTAACCGCTGTTTTCCCACGCGGGCTCGAGCTAGTGCGAGTATATATACAGTTCCTCGCCACTCTCTCCCTCAGATCTGGTTTCTAGAACACACCCATCTTTTTTCCCTTGCTATCTGTCCCCGCTCCGTACCTGAGAATCTTTTCCTCTGCCTATCTCTCTCATTTTCCCTATCCTTCACCACCTTTTATTAATATTATACCCCCTCTGGTTAACTCTGCAAAATCAGCTTCATGCTGGCCAGTTGTATTGTGTGTTAAGGTCTGATATAGCCTATGTATGTTAGTTGTTAAGATAAGTGGATCACGAAGCATTGGTTGGCATTTATATTGTTTAGTACTGCTTCCTTTAGTTATTAGTGTTCTGCTGGATTAGATAATGCTAGACTAGGAGTCTGATATTATAGGTGATGTTTCCTATGAGTGCTGGCTTCAGTTAAAAGCGGCACGACATACCTGAGAACTGGAGTTGATTGAGTAAATTCTAGTCTGTGTGCCATTAAGAGTAGAGCATGCACGAATGAGGGTTTTTTGCCTATACCATTCTGCACTGTTCTAGTCTCGATTGTTTGTCTTTGAGGTACGCCAGGAGAACGCTTAATACTTCGGTATTACGGTTTCTCAAGAGAGCTACCCTTCATTATAACGTAATATTTGACGCACAAACTTGAGATTTGCACTAGGCTATGCGGCATGCCATGCGCACCAGTATCTCGTATCATTGACTCTAGCTAGACTTCAATCATAGTAGACATTAAGTATATTAACCTAATTACTCTTTTTATGCATACCCGTTTATGATTACACAAGCATTTCGCAGCCTAGTTTGATGTATTGAGACACAAACGACTTAGGCTCTTTTTGTTGATAGGAATACTGCATTGTCGTGGCGATTATTATTATTGTTGTTGTGTTTAGGCTATGCTTGGCTCCGACGGCATTATATATTCTGCCTTTTTGTGTGCGAGCCCTGCACGAGCATTGTTCCGCTGCCTGCCTTTTTGGGTTCCATTTCCGATATGAGCATCTTTATAGCATCTAACATTTAAAGAAGATTTCCTTGTTAGTGTTGAAGGACTTTAGTGCACTTTCTTTCATGCAGGAGTGCCTGACATTTATTGATTAAAGTAACGTAAGCTGTAACTTCTCTTACCACCTTACTTTGCATACCATAACCAAGCACCTTCGGTTATAGGTAGTAATAGGCTGTTTTCACATAACATTAAGCCTAGAGTAGACGCACATTTATTGAGAGTTTGATAGCCTTTTATTGCATATAGAACTCTGTAGAGTATTTGTGTTCTTTGTTCACTGGGAATATACATCAGAGTTTGGAGCTAGCGCTTTCCGTTGTAACATTTATGCCATTACTAGTCCAATGAATAAGAGCCCTGATATATTTGAACCCCAGTCGTAACACATGGCGACCTTACCTAGGATTCGGTGAACCTACATTTATTAAGCAGGGAACATTTGTTGTTTTGGGGAATATTTTGCGGGGATCAGCAAGAATATTTTTTTTTGCAACATAGTATAGCCCTTGAGTATTTCCGAGAATTTTTGTGTGTATATCGAGGTATAAGAGTTTGGGGTGCTTCTTTTCTGATATTGTGGTGAGAATTTTTTGGGAGGATCATGTGTTATACGGGATCAGAGGAGAATGGAGACACAGTACGTAATGTCGAGGCTGAGGAACAGCAGTATGATGAAAGGGTTAATCGGGTGAACTGTGAGGAAGAGCTAGGATATTTTTGCAATGGCCTGTTACTGCCGAGCGGTTGGAGGGTATGGATCGGTACGTTCTTCAATGCCTGGCCACAGCTATCGGACATGCGGTTACTAGCAGCATGACCAAGGATAACATGATAACGTGTGTACTGGGCAGGGTGGACTGGTGAGCGAGATGGGTTGAGTGCTCAGAGCCCTTCGGCCATGCTTCCCCTACACTCGACTCCCAGCCATCCCAGTAGTTTGCCGACCCCGGGTACGCTTCCACAGGGGGTGGTGACTGGCAGGGTGGGTTGTCCCTGGGGGGACCACCGGTAATTTCAAAACAATTGTAGCACCTTCACCTCCTCAAGGGTTAACTCCAGAATTATTGCTTCAGCTCGAATTAGCTAAGATCGAAGAGAGAAAGGCTATCAGGGTATGTGAGCTTCAGCTTCAGAATCAGCAGCAAATAGAATTAGCCAAGATAGAAGAGAGAAAAACTATCAGCAGCATCAAGCAAAAATCCAAAGCTGATTTAGAGTCGACTAGGTACTGTGCCGACATGGATGTAGAGAAGTCGCGAGTAGAGACGGGACAGCGACCTTGGGGCTGGTAACCGTGTTCATGAGCAGTCTCTCTCGCACTTATTGAACTGGTTCCGGTGTTTGATGAGAGTGGTGTAACAGAATTTTACACACGCTTTGAGAAGAAGTGCCAGGAACACCAGTGGCCAGAGATAAATGGGCAGCACTTGTATCCTCTAGATTAATAGGCAAGGGTCTTAAAGCCTACGATGCGTTACCTTTGGAGTTATGTATTGTGTACGAGGATCTTAAGGAGGCTGTCCTGAGGGCTTACGAACTGAAACCAGAAACGTACCGTTTGAAGTTCCGGGGTGTAACTAAGGGAAGAGATAGCACCTTTTTGGAACACGCCCGGGACTTGTCCGATGCTATGGGGAACTGGCTCCGATCTGAGAAGGTCACAACATTTGATGAAATTAAGCAGTTAATGATGTTGGAGCAGTTCTTTAAGAGCACAGGCGGTGATCTAACTTTGAACTTAAAGGAGAAAAACCCAAGAACTCTAGTAGAAGCAGCAGAAATGGCTGATCTACGGCTGTCGTTGATTCGGGGTTGCGGGTCCTCACAGAAGTACGATTGCAAGTGCTAGGGACCGTTATCCTCCCCCTCCCCGTAGCAATGACACATTTAAACAAAAGAGCAATGAAACTAAAACTGAATTCAAACCTAACACCACGCCGTATAAGAAAAGTCAGGGGCCTGTTACATCACAGTATAAGCCGAAACCGAAATTTATGTGTTTTAAGTGCCACAAGGAGGGTCATAAAGCAAATGAGTGCCCTAGTCGACCTCCTCCGGCATCCGTGTCTTTTGCTCACGGCATTGGAGTGTTCAAGAGGACATCGGAGCTTGTTAGAGGCAATTCTTCCGAGGTAAATACACTGCCAGTGCAGAAGGATCCGGAAGGCTTATTCCCTGTCCGTGATGCCTTTAGTGACCACAGGGGACTCGGTTGTGTGGAGTGGGGGGGTAGAAGACATGAGGTGAGAATTTTGCGTGACACTGGGGCATCGCAAACACTGTTGAGAAATTTCACTGGTAAACCTGTAAATACGGCGCGGGTGGTTGTGGTTCAGGAGTTAATGCAACAAGGTCATACCCGCTTGTAAGAATGAAGATGGAAGTTGATGGTGTGACTCGTGACCTGGATGTAGGGATTGTGTAGAAGTTACCTGTTGGGGGCGTCGACCTCCTTCTCGGCAACGACTTTGCGGGGCCTACTTCTGAGGCTCCACCCTTGGTCGTTGCCGAGAAGCCGGCCGACGTGAGTAGGGAGGAGCAGGAGTGGGTTGAGAAGTGTCGGGGGCAACCTATGGCATGTGTTGTCACCCGTTCCCTTGCATCCAGGGAGTCACATTCTGGTCAACAGTCTTTAGATCAGCGGAGGAAGGGTACCGAGAAGGGGTTGGAAGTTGATGCGGTTGAGAGTTCAGTATCAGCGGACATTCTCGGGGACTCATTATTAGGACCAATTTTCGAGTCTACAGAAGACCCATTAACTGTTCCTGAGAAGGCAGTGGATGGGCTTAAAAAGACGATGAGACAGCAACGGTACGCAGAGAGAGAGCAACGGGAGGCCAAATTTAGTGTAGGAGGGGGGCATGAGTTGTTTCGCAAACACTTGGATAGGCTTGCTCCTTCGGACATTCGTAAGTTGCAATTGGAAGACCCGGAGGTTCTTGAATGTGGTACCGGTGCTGTCGAGTTGGAGGAGGACAGTGATGCACAGTCGGGAGATTTTTTTTCCATAGATGGCATATTATACCGGCGATTCCAAGATCCGCAGAGGAATTGGGGGGGGGTCAGGAGAGGTAGACCAGCTGGTCGTGCCGAGAGTTTGCAGGGAAAGCCTACTTAGGTTGGCCCATGATGTACCACTGGCGGGACATCTGGGTGTCCGTAAGACGGTTGCAGCCTTGGGGAAATTATTTTGGTGGCCTGGTCTGAGAGCACAAGTTGTGTCATGGGTGGCAATGTGAGATGTGTGTCAGAAGGTTGGCAAACCGAATCAGAGCATTCCTAAGGCGCCGTTACACCCCATTCCTGTCAGTGGGCCTCCCTTTAGTAAGGTTATAGTGGATATGGTTGGCCCCCTTCCCCCTACAAGTGCCGGAAACAAGTTTCTCCTGACCATCATGGATGTAGCAACAAGGTACCCTGATGCTTACCCTATGAGAAATGGGTCAGCGAAGACGGTGGTCCGAAACTTGCTAGTGTATTTTTCCCGGTATGGTTACCCGCAGGAGATTCAGTCAGACCAAGGATCCAACTTCACTTCTAACCTCTTTGTTCAAACTATGCAGCAGCATGGGATTGTTACGGTTGTGTCATCTGCGTATCATCCGGAGAGCCAGGGTGTGTTAGAGCGATGGCACTCAACCTTAAAATCTATGCTTCGTTGTTATTGCTTTGAGAATGGGAAAGATTGGGATCTTGGCCTGCCATATGTTTTGTTTGCTGCACGGGAGGTACCTGGGGAAAGTTTGGGATTCAGCCCTAATGAGCTCGTCTTTGGACACTGTGTCAGAGGGCCTCTCCATATGGTTAAAGACAAGGACTAAATATGAAAAAAAAACCAAAAAAAATCCCCCTCTGACTTTTTTTTTTGGGGGGGGGGGGGGGGGGGCCGGTGGGGGGGTGGGGGGGGGGGGCTTCTAAAAAAATTGTTGAGACCAAATGGAAGAGAATGGTGAGAAATGAACACCCAAATAAAAAAAAAACTCATTTCGGTCATTTGGGGGGCGGGGGGGGGGGTTTCAATAGTTCGTCTCCCCCGCATGACCACCCGCCCGGGAGCACTAGGGTAAAAACTGAGTAGGCATTGTACGGCATCCTAAGGAGTATCTCCCTTCTCAAGCCTCTAGCTCCCATACGACCGGAGTATGAAGGTTCAAAGTGGCGGTAAACTAGGGGTGTAAACTATCCCCACTAAGCCCACCACCACCAGACGCGCGGCTGTCTCGGCCCGCTCACACCTACTGGCCCGGCTCCCCCACACACTACGGTACCGCCCCCTCCTATTCTCCCGCCATTTCCTACCTTACGAGCCACGTAAGTGTTTTTTATATGTCGGACGCACGTGATGCGTCGCTGGGAGTTGGTGATCAAAGACTGCCGACGCAACACGTGCGACGCTGGGTCTCAACGGGTTAAAGAAATATGGGAGGGTGCAGAAAAACCTTGTTCTATGCTCAAGTATGTCCTCGACAGTCGGGAACGGATGTTGCGCAGTCTGGAGTTGGCTGGCCGTAATTTGACTAGCTCTCAGGCCCTCATGAAGGACAGGTACGACCTCAAGGTTAAACTCAGGGAGTTTCACGTGGGACAGGAGGTGTTGATTCTACTGCCCCTTGTAGGTCACCCCTTATCCGCGAAGTACACTGGTCCTTATAGGGTGGTTGAGAAGCTATCGGACCTGGATTACTTGGTAGCCACTCCAGACAGACGTAAGCGCAATCAGTTATGTCACGTTAATCTTATGAAGGAGTATGTGAGGCACCCCCCTGAGCCTCTCACTGTGCCTGTGATGACGTTTAGCAGTCAAGGTGGAGAAGGAGAACGGGCAGTCAAGCTCAGGTGGAGGATAACTGGGATCATCATGTCTCTGCGAACCAGTGGGCGGGGAACACGAACCAGGCGGCTCAGGAAGCGTTGCAACACTTACCTGAGCATCAGCGGGTGGCTGTGGAGCGCCTGTTCGGTTCATACCCCTCTGTTTTCGCGGAGCACCCAGGCCTCACTACCCTAGAGGTGCACGACGTGGACGTAGGAGACCACCCCCCTTTCAAGTCAGTTCCCTATAGGGCCACCTATTAAACTGCCGGCCCTCCGGGCGGAGTTGGAGTATATGTTAACAAGGGGGCTGATTGAGAAGGGGGTGGTGAAGTGGACATCTCCCGTCACGCTGCAACCAAAACCGGATGGTAAGGTGCGATTCTGTGTAGACTACAGACGGTTAAATGGTTTGACGACCACCAACCATACCCTCTTCCCTCGGGTCGACGACTGTGTGGACAAGATAGGCAATGCAAAGTACCTAACCAAGGTGGACTTGGTTAAGGGATACTGGCAGGTGCCCTTGTCCGAACGAGCGAATGAGGTATGTGGTTTTGTGGTGGATGGTGCTACCTACCGCTGTAAACGTTTATGCCTTATGGCCTAAAGAACGCACCCGCTACCTTTCAGAGTTTGATGAATGATATAACGGCAGACATTCCTAATTGCACAGTATACCTCGACGATGTTATTATCTATGACAACAGCTTTACGAGTCATTGTGAGCACGTAGAACTCCTGTTCAAGAGGCTTAGTGAGGCTGGCTTGGTGGTCAACCTGGCAAAGTGTGATTTCGTGCGGGCGTCCGTGCAGTATCTTGGGTTCATGGTGGGGTTGGGACAGGTGTGCCCCCCCCAGAACAAGATAGCTGCGATTGATCACTTCCCCCGGCCGGCCACCAAGAAGCAGATCATGAGGTTCTTAGGTATGATCGGATACTACAGACGCTTCATTAAGGGGTACTCTACCGTGCTAGCACCTCTGACAGATCTTTTAGCGAAGGATAAGAAATTCAAATGGGCGCCTGAGTGTGAGAAGGCGTTTAGCGTAGTAAAACACCTGTTGTGCACTCACCCAATCCTCAGGGCCCCTGACTTTAGCCTACCTTTCCAACTAGCAACAGATGCTAGTGGTGTGGGGGCTGGTGCCGTCCTTATGCAAAAGGACGATGATGGGCTGGAACATCCTGTTAGTTTCTACTCGAAGAAGTTCAATTCAGCCCAAAAGAACTACTTTGTTGTCGAGAAAGAGCTGCTGGCAATTGTACTTGCACCGAGGCATTTCGAGGTCTATGTTCCAGCCTATGGTCCAGTCGTTGTAATTTACACAGATCATCACCCTCTCAAGTTTTTGAACCAGTTTCACAATCGGAATATGAGGCTGACCAGGTGGTCGCTAATGTTACAGGAATATAACCTGGACATACGCCATATTGCCGGTTGTGACAACGTGATTGCAGATTGTCTTTCGAGGGTAGATGATCCTGGGTAGATTGACACACGGGTAGCCTCCTGCTTTAGTTTGAATAGTATTTTGCGCTTGGTGCTTGTTGGCTCGCGGTTGTAGCCCAGCGTATTGGGTCATAAAGCAGGAGTTGAGCGTTTGGTATAGAAGAAAAAACTAGGCTTGCCCCTATAGTGCAGCCGAAATAAACAAATTATAAACATAAAAATCAAATAAAAAACTCTTTCTTTGATAGTTGAATTTGTTTAGTATGTTATAGCAGTAATTCTGAGTTGCACTCCTCTCAGAATGCTGGGCTAGAGAAGCTCCGCTCTTGAGGAGCATAACTACATATAATTTAACCTATGGTGTTGGGGAGGGTTATAATTTTGAAAAATGTTTTGTTGAAGAACTGTGCCAGATATTTTACTGCCGCTGGGTGATGGGAAGTGGAGATATAGCATGGGTTCTAACCATCAGATTTTTGTGAGCCTTGGGGCCTCTGAGAAAAATCTTGGGGGGGGTGTGACGTTAACCACTCCGTTAGAACCGCATGGCTTGTCCTACAGTGACTCGCTAGGATCGCCAGGGCAGTGGATGGGGCTACAGTTTGTGTATTAGAGTGTGCTTTATTTCATATGAAAGCTTGTGTCATGGGCAGTCCAGAAAGGCTATTTGTTTTCGCCCATGTCAAGGCTTTATATATTTAATTGTAAAGTATATATTTTATCATTAACTAGTAATGATAGGATCTGGGAGAGAGAGAGGGAGTAGAACAGAGTGAGAGGGGGCGCGCAGTGTTTTTTTGTCCCGCTCGATGACGTCACGGCTGGCTGCCTCGCGGGGGTTGGTGGAGAGAGGCCCTTACCATGCTGTAAGCTTTGCTAGTGGTTAGATGACTTGTAACCGCTGTTTTCCCACGCGGCTCGAGCTAGTGCGAGTAGATATACAGTTCCTCGCCACTCTCTCCCTCAGATCTGGTTTCTAGAACACACCCATCTTTTTTTCCCTTGCTATCTGTCCCCGCTCCGTACCTGAGAATCTTTTCCTCTGGCCTATCTCTCTCATTTTTCATATCCTTCACCACCTTTTATTAATATTATACCCCCTCTGGTTAACTCTGCAAAATCAGCTTCATGCTGGCCAGTTGTATTGTGTGTTAAGGTCTGATATAGCCTATGTATGTTAGTTGTTAAGATAAGTGGATCACGAAGCATTGGTTGGCATTTATATTGTTTAGTACTGCTTCCTTTAGTTATTAGTGTTCTGCTGGATTAGATAATGCTAGACTAGGAGTCTGATATTATAGGTATTGTTTCCTATGAGTGCTGGCTTCAGTTAAAAGCGGCACGACATACCTGAGAAATGGAGTTGATTGAGTAAATTCTAGTCTGTGTGCCATTGAGAGTAGAGCATGCACGAATGAGGGTTTTTTGCCTATACCATTCTGCACTGTTCTAGTCTCAATTGTTTGTCTTTGAGGTACGCCAGGAGAACACTTAATACTTCGGTATTAAGGTTTCTCAAGAGAGCTACCCTTCATTATAACGTAATATTTGACGCACAGACTTGAGATTTGCACTAGGCTATGCGGCATGCCATGCGCACCAGTATCTCGTATCATTGACTCTAGCTAGACTTTATCAGTCACAGTAGACATTAAGTATATTAACCTAATTACTCTTTTTATGCATACCCATTTATGATTACACAAGCATTTCGCAGCCTAGTTTGATGTATTGAGACACAAACGACTTAGGCTCTTTTTGTTGATAGGAATACTGCATTGTCGTGGCGATTATTATTATTGTTGTTGTGTTTAGGATATTCTTGGCTCCGACGGCATTATATATTCTGCCTTTTTGTGTGCATAGCCTGCACGAGCATTGTTCCGCTGCCTGCCTTTTTGGGTTCCATTTCCGATACGAGCATCTTTATAGCATCTAACATTTAAAGAAGATTCCTTGTTAGTGTTGAAGGACTTTAGTGCACTTTCTTTCATGCAGGAGTGCCTGACATTTATTGATTAAAGTAACGTAAGGTGTAACTTCTCTTACCACCTTACTTTGCATACCATAACCAAGCACCTTCGGTTATAGGTAGTAATAGGCTGTTTTCACATAACATTAAGCCTAGAGTAGACGCACATTTATTGAGAGTTTGATAGCCTATTATTGCATATAGAACTCTGTAGAGTATTTGTGTTCTTTGTTCACTGGGAATATACATCAGAGGTTGGAGCTAGCGCTTTCCGTTGTAACATTTATGCCATTACTAGTCCAATGAATAAGAGCCCTGATATATTTGAACCCCAGTCGTAACACCGCTTCTTCTCTCTGCTAACTTGTAGACTCGCAATCTTGTAGGTGTCCCTGGAGCCCGTTCTCACTAACCCCGTCACTTCAATTATTATACTGTACATGTCTGTTCCTTTGCTTGTGTTCATGATTGACAAATCTGGAAGGTTTTCATACCAGATAATGATGTGAAGCGACTCAGATGTAGCATTGACGGAGCATGACGGAAAGGGAATAAATTTATGAATATATTAATTAATAGGCATTATCGTAGAGGAAAAGAAGTGGTATTGGAGCGACGAGGAAAATAAGTGGTATTGGAGCGACGGAGGTTGACTGACAAGATGGGAACGAGGATCTATTTGAATAATGCACTGCCTAAACCTGTTTATTGAAAGATAGGTGGTGTATGGTAGGGAGAGAGATAGGTGTTGTATGGTAGGGAGAGAGACAGGTGGTGTATGGTAGGGAGAGAGATAGGTGGTGTATGGTAGGGAGAGATAGGTGGTGTATGGTAGGAGAGACAATGGTGTATGGTAGGGAGAGAGATAGGTGGTGTATTGTAGGGAGAGAGATAGGTGGTGTATGGTAGGGAGAGAGATAGATGGTGTATGGTAGGGAGAGAGATAGGTGTTGTATGGTAGGGAGAGAGACAGGTGGTGTATGGTAGGGAGAGAGATAGGTGGTGTATGGTAGGGAGAGATAGGTGGTGTATGGTAGGGAGAGAGATAGGTGGTGTATGGTAGGGAGAGAGATAGGTGGTGTATTGTAGGGAGAGAGATAGGTGGTGTATGGTAGGGAGAGATAGATGTGTTATGGTAGGGAGAGATAGATGGTGTATGGTAGGGAGAGAGATAGATGGTGTATGGTAGGGAGAGAGATAGATGGTGTATGGTAGGGAGAGAGATAGATGGTGTATGGTAGGGAGATATAGGTGGTGTATGGTAGGGAGAGATAGATGGTGTATGGTAGGGAGAGAGAGATAGATGGTGTATGGTAGGGAGAGAGATAGGTGGTTTTTGGTAGGGAGAGAGATAGATGGTGTATGGTAGGGAGATATAGGTGGTGTATGGTAGGGAGAGAGATAGGTGGTGTATGGTAGAGAGAGAGATAGGTGGTGTATGGTAGGGAGAGAGATAGGTGGTGTATGGTAGGGAGAGAGATAGATGGTGTATGGTAGGGAGAGAGATAGATGGTGTATGGTAGGGAGAGAGATAGATGGTGTATGGTAGGGAGATATAGGTGGTTGTAGGGAAAGAGATAGATGGTGTATGGTAGGGAGATATAGGTGGTGTATGGTAGGGAGAGAGATAGGTGATTTATGGTAGGAAGAGAGATAGGTGGTGTAAGGTAGCGAAAGAGATAGATGGTGTATGGTAGGGAGAGATAGGTGGTGTATGGTAGGGAGAGATAGATGGTGTATGGTAGGGAGAGAGATAGGTGGTGTATGGTAGGGAGAGAGATAGGTGGTGTATGGTAGGGAGATAGATAGGTGGTGTATGGTAAGGAGAGAGATAGGTGGTACAAAGGAGTACAAAGGAAATCAAGCAACAACAGGTCTAGTGACCCTTCTAGGCTGCTTGTCCTCCAAAACACTGAGGATCAAGTGTCCAAACAGTTGTTTAGAGTGGGTAAGGGAACATTGGAAAGGGAACTACTGCCCTGGAACTAATGTCCGTGGCAGGATTAGGAAGTTAGTAGGGGACAGATGGGTTAGTAACTGAAGGGGGGATTAAATAAAGTTATTCATTTACAAACGCAGTCAGTCGCGGGTTTTGATGCGAGATATTTGTCTAAGCGGAGTTTAAATGAATCAACGGTGCTGGAGTCTATAACGTCTTGGGGAAGCCCATTCCAAAAGTTGACACCTCGATGAAGAAGAAATTCTTAAATTCGTGTGAGTTAAAAGATTTACCAATAATTTTGCAACCGTTTCCCCGCGTGTAATTTGATTGGTCGATAGTGAAGTACTTACTACAGTTCATATTGTCGATGCCTTTGATGATTTTGAACACTTAAATTAAGTCATCTCTTAATCTGCGCTGGGTTAAAGGAAATAGATATAATTCTCTAAGACGCTCTTCGTATGGTTTGTTCTTTAGGCTAGGTATCATTTTGGTAACTCTATGTTGAACTCGTTCTAGCTTGTTTATATCTTTTTGGTAAGAAGGGCACCAGGATTGAACGCAGTATTCCAGAAGAGGGCGGACTAAGGAATTGTAAAGGGTTAGGATAACTTCTTTGGATTTATGCTCAAATGACCTGCCTATAAAACCAATTATTTTGTTTGCCTTCTTAACAACTTCTGAACATTGTTGACTCGGTTTTAGGTTACTCGATATTGTTACTCCCAGATCGGTTTCTCTGTTTACATTCTTAAGCTGAGTGCCATTCATCGAATAGTTTGCTTTCTCATTTAGGTATCCGATATGTTGTACTTTACATTTATCCGCATTGAAACTCATTTGCCAAATTTGGGCCCAATATGACAATTTATCTAGATTGTGTTGCATATCGTCAACTTGTTCTTTTGAGAGTACGCTATTTGCAATTTTTGTATCGTCAGCAAATTTTAAGATTGTACAGGTGAGACCCTCATCTATGTCATTGATGTAAATTAGAAAGATAATTGGTCCTAGTACCGATCCCTGGGGTACCCCGCTACTTATATTGATCCATTTAGATGCCTTACCGTTTATGACTACTCTTTGCTTTCTGTCGCTGAGCCAATTTTCTATCCATTTCAACACACCGTCTTGTATTCCATGCGCTTTTAGTTTTACCGGTAAACGTTTGTGGGGAACTTTGTCAAAGGCCTTTTGAAAATCAAGTTATATAATATCTACAGCTTTACTCTCATCGTAAAGGTTGAAGATATCGTGGAAGAAGTCTAAGAGGTTTGTTAAACAGGAACGTTTTTTACGAAAGCCGTGTTGCGTATCTTTAAGTAAGTTATTTGCCTCTAAGTGATTTACGAGTCTGTCTCTTATGACCGTTTCTAGCATTTTACATACAATTGAGGTTAAGCTAATTGGACGATAGTTACTGGGTAGGGATTTGCTACCTTTTTTTAATATCGGTGTTACGTTGGCTAGCTTCCACTGATCAGGCATAGTCCCAGACTGCAAGGATTCATTGAATAGCAATGTCAGTGGTTTGGAGAGCTCATCCTTAGCTTCCTTTAGAACTCTAGGCGAGTTTGTATCAGGTCCAGGCGTTTTATTTAACTTGAGTTTATCTAAACAATTCAATACTCTGTAACGGTGATATTGCTTAGAACATCTGAATTATCAATCTGAATCGGCGATGGTGTAGGGATGTCACTGAGGTCTTCGGTTGTAAAAACTGATGCAAAGAAGGTATTGAGGGCATTACTCATTATTTTGTACTTCGTCTTTGGTGTATTCTCCATATCCATCGACTAACGGTCCAACAGTTGAAGTAACTACTTTTTTCTTTCTGATATAACTATAGAATTCTTTCGGGTTTGTTTTACTTTGATTCGCAACATGTAACTCCAGGGTCTTTTTACTTTGCTTAATTAACTTTATGGCTTTGCTTCATAGCTCTACAAATTTCACCCGTTCTTCGTCATTTTGTGAGGATTTTAATCTATCATTAGCTAATTTTTTAGCAAGCAGACAGTCTGAAATATCTTTATTCCACCATTTGGGCTTATCATTATGGCCTGGACGCCGTATTTTCGATGGTATGCAGTCTTGCACTGCCTTAAGGTAAGTGGTTGTGAAACACTCCCAAGATGTATTTATGTCGTTATTGTTAGTCAAAAGCTCCAGTCAGTTTCTTTAAGCTTTGATTTAAGTTTATGAAAATGTGCTTTCTTGAAATTAGGGACTTTCTCAATGCTGCTATTTGATTTGTTACTAGTAAACTTTAAAGTGAAAGTTATCGTACGATGGTCGCTGTTACTGAATTCATCACTAACATTCAAATTCTCTATTAATTCTTCTTTTGTTGCGAGTATAAGGTCAAGCACATTATTACCACGGGTCAGATATTGTACAAATTGAAAAAGTTAACTCTCTTGCAAGTTAGCATAGAGTGTGAAGTAAGAATATCGCCCCATTTAGTCACGGGTAAGTTGAAATCGCCAAGAATTACGGTATCTTGTATGTTAGTTATTTCTACAATTTGTTCATAAATTTCACTGTCAGTTTGCACTGATTGAGCTGGGGGTCTGTATAATAAAGCTAGTGTTATTTTAGTTCCTCATTTAGTATTTAATAGTATGTAAGATATGTCTATATTCGCAATTTGAGGTTTTGACATTAAGACGGGATTAAGACTTTCCTTTATAAAAACAGAACTCCTCCTCCATTTCTATTGATCCGACTTTTCTCAAACATTGTATAACCAGGAAGCGTATATTCGGCTAAAAAGTCTCTGTCTTCCGTATTTAACCAAGATTCTGTAATGCCGATTATATCATAATGTTCTGTAAACACGATTTCCTGAAAGATCTGAAAATTTATTGCGTATGCTACGAGCATTTACATAAAACACTTTAACCCTCTCACGACCATATGACGCAGAGATTGCCAGATTAGCAATAAGAAATAGAGTTCTCTCACTCTTATAATTACCTCTCCAAAATTAGTTTTCTGCCCACAACTAACTCAAAGACAACTGCAGAGGTTAAAGTAACTAAACTAAAGGTTTCTAAATACCCTGATGGTAACAAAGGATTTAAAGTATCCCTAATAGGCTCAAAATTGCATCAAGAATGTGAGAGGGTTAAGAGTATTAGAGTTGGATGTTGCTGATTGTGCATTGTCTGAATTTTCAGTTCGTATTTGACTTACACTACCCTGTCTGGATACCCCCGGTTGACCCCGTTTTTTGAACGGAAATCCTTGACTGCATCGTTCAGCAGACGACCACGACGTGCAGCTCCTACTTCATTGAGATGTACACCATCTCCTGAAAACAAAGATTTATCATAGTAAAAATGATCCAACGTGTCGACAAAGCCGATGTCCTCCTCCCTGCAGAGTTTGGCTAGTCGGCGATTTGTACTGGTAGCTATGTTGTAGAATCGGTTTTCTACATCAATCCGGGGAACAATTCCTGAAATTAAGATTCTATTAGATTTTTCCTTGAAGGACCTGATCAGCCGCCGGTACTTGCAAAGTACCTCTGACCGCGTCCGGTGGACATCGTTAGATCCAACGCGGATGACGTACGTAGTGCTTGCGGGGGCGAGCCTGAAAACCTCTTCCACAGCCGCAACAATGTCGTCCACGCCGCCACCTGGGATACAGAATCGCTTTCTGGTCCTGGGTGCCCTGGCGCAGAACTCGGTTAGTTGGCCACGGACCATGGAGTCGCCCACAAGCCGAACTTCTTCCGTTTCCTCTTCCTCGTCAATAGCAAGAATTTTGAAGCGGTTTTGGCATGTTGTCGGGATGACCTTCTTGGTACTGGTACTGGGATGCACATTTTTGCTCACTAACTGAAAGTTGTCCTGGGGGGGGGAGTCATTATTATTTTCTGCAACATCTAAGGTAGCTGCTGGTGTGGGTACCGGTACCGGTACTGTATGCACTGGAATGGCGGTTGACATCGTAGTGGTTTCTTGGGCCGAGGGCACTCCTATGTTGAGTGTGACAAATTCTTGAAGGGATTCAAGCTTCGTAGTCAGGGCATCGATCTTGCGGTGAGCTGCATTCAATTCATCCGCAACCTTCTCTCGGAGCTGGCAAAATCTACAAATTTGGACATCAGTATCAACAAACATGGTAGGGCCAAATTTACCGGAACAACTCATGCAGGTTCGTTGCGGCGCCATGACGATATAATCACAATATGCCTGAAAATCACACAAATTTATGTTAGCAATATGGTACAATTAAAGCCTGAAAATCACAAATGGACTAGAAATTTGTTACAAAATGTACTGGAAAAAAAAGTGGGAGAGGGTTAATGTAGCCTAGTGAGAAAACTGGAAAACAGTATACAGTACAGTAACAACAAATATTTGTTAGCAATATGGTACAATTAATGCCTGTAAATCACAAAAAGAATACGTTATCACAAAAAGAATATTATGCCTGTAAATAATTTTTTTTGTTTAGCAATAGAACACAATTTATGCCTGAAAATAAAACAAACATTGATGTTAGCAGTATGACACAGTTAAAGCCTGAAAATTGCAAATGGACTAGTAATTTGTTACAAAATTTACTGGAAAAAAAAAGTGGGAGAGTGAGATTTAGCCTAGTGAGAAAACTGGAGAGCAGTATACAGTACAGTAACAACAAATATTGGTTAGCAATATGGTACAATTAATGCCTGTAAATCACAAAAAGAATATGTTAATCACAAAAAGAATATGTTAGCAATAGAACACAATTTTATGCCTGAAAATAAAAATAAAATGGTGTTAGCAGTACGACACAGTTAGGCTAAAGCCTGTATATTAGTTTATACAGTGGTCGACACAATAATAATGGAGTTAGTAATATCCCTGGCAAGAGTGTGAGAGGCCTATTAAAATGGTGACAAGTATCTGAAATGCGATTAATAAATAGTCTATCAAAAAGTATTACAGTAACTAAATTATTCTAACCCAATATTAAAACTATCTTGACAAATGTTAGTGTGTGCGATTTATAAAGATAACCAAGATAAAAAGTTCAACCAAGTACAGTATTGGCTAGACTTTGATATATAAAATACAAGAAGAGGGTTTGTTTATGCGTACACAGGTGGCGCTGGTATCGGCGGCGTCTCTACTAACTTGACAAATAGAATTTTGAAAAACAAACGTTTATCAGTCAAAACTACAGTACAATGTCATGCAAGATAACTACTGGGTGGTTTGCTAAGCACCTAACTACAGTGAGGGCTAAAATATCTACAATAAGTGTTAGAACTTTATAATATGAAACAAGCAAATAGTTTGTTTACTTTAGAGCGTCGGTCGTCACTAACCGGTACAAATGTAAACAAAAGCAGTCTCGATAAACAAACGTTTATCAGTAAAAAACACAGCAAAATTACATGCAAAGCAACTATAGGGCAGTTAAGCTAGAGCTTATCTACAGCTCATGCAAACAAATAAGGGGATGAGTAATGGAGTACTCTAGTTATGGTCAAATTTCGAGCAGCAAGAGCGAAGTGCTGTTGGCGGGTTGGCTCGTCGGGCTCGAGAGGTGTATGGTAAGGAGAGAGAGAGGTGGTTTATGGTAGGGAGAGAGATAGGTGGTGTATGGTAGGGAGAGAGATAGGTGGTGTATGGTAGGGAGAGAGATAGGTGGTGTATGGTAGGGAGAGATAGGTGGTGTATGGTAGGGAGAGAGATATAAGGTATATGGTAGGGAGAGATATGTGGTGTAAGGTAGGGAGAAAAATAGATGGTGTATGGTAATGGAAACAGGGTGTATGGAAACAGGGATCTGCCTTGCTTAGGCCAATCGGCTTTCTGCAGACCCATTTTCTTATGTTCTTATGGTAGGGAGAGATAGGTGGTGTATGGTGGGGAGAGAGATAGGTGGTGTATGGTAGGGAGAGAGATAGGGGGTGTATGGTAGGGAGAGAGATAGGTGGTGTATGGTAGGGAGAGAGATAGGTGGTGTATGGTCGGGAGAGATAGGTGGTGTATGGTAGGGAGAGAGATAGGTGGTGTATGGTGGGGAGAGAGATAGGTGGTGTATGGTAGGGATAGAGATAGGTGGTGTATGGTAGGGAGAGAGATATGTGGTGTATGGTAGGGAGACAGATAGTTGGTGTATTGTAGGGAGAGAGATAGGTGGTGTATGGTAGGGAGAGAGATAGTTGGTGTATGGTAGGGAGAGAGATAGTTGGTGTATTGTAGGGAGAGAGATAGGTGGTGTATGGTAGGGAGAGAGATAGGTGGTGTATGGTAGGGAGAGAGATAGTTGGTGTATTGTAGGGAGAGAGATAGGTGGTGTATGGTAGGGAGAGAGATAGTTGGTGTATGGTAGGGAGAGAGATAGTTGGTGTATTGTAGGGAGAGAGATAGGTGGTGTATGGTAGGGAGAGAGATAGTTGGTGTATTGTAGGGAGAGAGATAGTTGGTGTATTGTAGGGAGAGAGATAGGTGGTGTATGGTAGGGAGAGAGATAGTTGGTGTATGGTAGGGAGAGAGATAGTGGTGTATTGTAGGGAAGAGATAGGTGGTGTATGGTAGGGAGAGATAGGTGGTGTATGGTAGGGAGAGAGATAGTTGGTGTATTGTAGGGAGAGAGATAGGTGGTGTATGGTAGGGAGAGAGATAGGTGGTGTATGGTAGGGAGAGAGATAGTTGGTGTATTGTAGGGAGAGAGATAGGTGGTGTATGGTAGGGAGAGAGATAGTTGGTGTATTAGGGAGAGAGATAGTTGGTGTATTGTAGGGAGAGAGATAGGTGGTGTATGGTAGGGAGAGAGATAGTTGGTGTATGGTAGGGAGAGAGATAGTTGGTGTATTGTAGGGAGAGAGATAGGTGGTGTATGGTAGGGAGAGAGATAGTTGGTGTATGGTAGGGAGAGAGATAGGTGGTGTATGGTGGGGAGAGAGATAGATGGTGTATGGTAGGGAACAATAGGTGGTGTATGGTAGGGAGAGAGATAGTTGGTGTATTGTAGGGAGAGAGATAGGTGGTGTATGGTAGGGAGAGAGATAGTTGGTGTATTGTAGGGAGAGAGATAGTTGGTGTATTGTAGGGAGAGAGATAGGTGGTGTATGGTAGGGAGAGAGATAGTTGGTGTATTGTAGGGAGAGAGATAGGTGGTGTATGGTAGGGAGAGAGATAGTTGGTGTATTGTAGGGAGAGAGATAGGTGTATGGTAGGGAGAGAGATAGGTGGTGTATGGTAGGGAGAGAGATAGTTGGTGTATTGTAGGGAGGGAAGAAGTGATATAGGAGGAATAAAGGAAACTACCAGATTAATATTCAATATACTTGTACTGTATTGCAGGACAAAAGGGAGAGAGAAAATACAGTCTCTCTCTCTCTCTCCACAATATACTATAACTCCAGTAAGCCTAGCTTGTCTCTGACGGTCTTCACATAATTGTCTTCTAAACTCTCCGTGTGTTGTGGCATCTACTGTATTCTACTGTATCTACTGTATGCATCTACTGTAATCCGATGGGTATGTGCTATCAATAGTCATTATTCACTAGTGTATGTTGAGGTGACATACTATGTAAACATTTAACTGTCTTGGTGGAGTAATGGTTAGGCTGTTTTAGTTCTGCATGTGTTATCCCAAGATCGAATCCCGGGAAGATCACATGCTTTCAAAAATTTCATTTGGGGGTGATTGGGGTTGGGAGTTAAATTAATTAATTAAGATTATGCACTCCATTACCCTTGTTAGTGTGGGAAGAATGAAACCTCTGTCATCAGACGGTTCACACACGTTATGTTTTATTACCGTCCACTTGGTCTGGTGTGGGATGCCAACCCATATATCACCAGGAAGGCATATATCAAACTTGGGGTGAGTCGGAAGATATGGAAGAACTCTGGTGATATAATTTATGGTTTAAAGAATATACGGCAGTGGGGTAAATTGGGGAGAGTTGTGAGATGTGGAGGAATCTAAGGTTATATTGGTAAGATTAAACAGAGAAAGGATGATTTAAGGTTATATTGGTAAGATTAAACAGAGAAAGGATGATTTAAGGTTATATTGGTAAGATTAAACAGAGAAAGGATGATTTAAGGTTATATTGGTAAGATTAAACAGAGAAAGGATGATTTAAGGTTATATTGGTAAGATTAAACAGATAAAGGATGATTTAAGGTTATAATGGTAAGATTAAACAGAGAAAGGATGATTTAAGGATATATTGGTAAGATTAAACAGAAAGGATGGTTTAAGGCTATATTGGTAAGATTAAACAGAGAAAGGATGATTTAAGGTTATATTGGTAAGATTAAACAGAGAAAGGATGATTTAAGGTTATATTGGTAAGATTAAACAGAGAAAGGATGATTTAAGGTTATATTGGTAAGATTAAACAGAGACAGAATGATTTAAGGTTATATTGGTAAGATTAAACAGATAAAGGATGATTTAAGGTTATATTGGTAAGATTAAACAGAGAAAGGATGATTTAAGGTTATATTGGTAAGATTAAACAGAGAAAGGATGATTTAAAGGTGGGGGCTCATGGGTTGAGATAAACACGGAATGATAATCGCCAAGCTGTACATAATTATCTTGCAAAATGCAATGGCACTGAAATAAGTATTAACAATGGTATAAAGGATTTTGTGGATCGTCTATACCGGGCCTGTGACGTCACAAGAGTGTAAGTCCACCATCCAGTCTAGGCTAAGGATACTGGTGTGACGTCACTATGACGTCACAGGCCCGGTATAGACGATCTGCAAAATCCTTTATACCATTGTTAATCATTATTTCAGTGACATTGCATTTTACAAGATAATTATATGCAGGTTGGCGATTATTTGTCCATGTTTACCTCAACCCATGAGCCCCCACCTTTAAGGTTATATTGGTAAGATTAAACAGAGAAAGGATGATTTAAGGATATATTGGAAAGATTAAACAGAGAAAGGATGATTTAAGGTTATATTGGTAAGATTAAACAGAGAAAGGATGATTTAAGGTTATATTGGTAAGATTAAACAGAGAAAGGATGATTTAAGGATATATTGGTAAGATTAAACAGAGAAAGGATGATTTAAGGTTATATTGGTAAGATTAAACAGAGAAAGGATGATTTAAGGTTATATTGGTAAGATTAAACAGAAAGGATGATTTAAGGATATATTGGTAAGATTAAATAGAGAAAGGATGATTTAAGGTTATATTGGTAAGATTAAACAGAGAAAGGATGATTTAACCCTTCTTTAGCGGTGCGCATCATATGTCGAGTGAAAGAAATTTGGACTATGTGGCGGCTCACAACATAAGTCGTGTGGCATTTTCAGCACGTAATGTTGCTGAGAGAGAGAGACAAGTGGTGGCAGG
This sequence comes from Paralithodes platypus, assembly GCA_032716605.1. Taxonomy (NCBI): domain Eukaryota; kingdom Metazoa; phylum Arthropoda; class Malacostraca; order Decapoda; family Lithodidae; genus Paralithodes; species Paralithodes platypus. The sequence goes on along the minus strand of CM064570.1, from coordinate 33,430,786 downwards.
AGAGTAGCGGAGCGTATGACTGCTCCAGACCACCGCGGTGGACCAACTGACATGAATGCCACCCTCCTCCACCCTCTCACACTCGCTACACAGTGAATTGTTTAGGGAAAGTACCGAATTACATGGTTTTTGCACTCGTGTTGCGCGATTGTTGCAAGAGAACTAGCGGTCATACAAGGATCGTTGGGGTGTCATTGGAAAGCTCTGTTTATGCCCTTTTAGGGATTGATACTTGTTTTATGCTCTGGGTCTTATTTAGGCATGAAAATGATCATGTAAACAGCCCTATTTTGGGTAAAAACACCCTGCTGGTGGCTACATATTATTTACCGCCTAGGCCACTCGTTAGGTGTTAAGGATATATTGGTAAGATTAAACAGAGAAAGGATGATTTAAGGATATATTGGTAAGATTAAACAGAGCAAGGATGATTTAAGGTTATATTGGTAAGATTAAACAGAGAAAGGGTGATTTAAGCATATATTGGTAAGATTAAACAGAGAAAGGATGATTTAAGGATATATTGGTAAGATTAAACAGAGAAAGGATGATTTAAGGATATATTGGTAAGATTAAACAGAAAAAGGATGATTTAAGGTTATATTGGTAAGATTAAACAGAGAAAGGGTGATTTAAGGATATATTGGTAAGATTAAACAGAGAAAGGATGATTTAAGGATATATTGGTAAGATTAAACAGAGAAAGGATGATTTAAGGATGTATTGGTAAGATTAAACAGAGAAAGGATGATTTCAAATACAAATCATAAGACAGAAATAATTATAACACATATATTTGCAATAAGCCACAACTAAATCGAAACTCAAAAATATAATAAAATATAATAACTCTCACTCAAATGCAACAACAGATGACACTGATCACCTTACTGCTGCCCCAACTATCGTCGATGTTGGATAATAATATTATGCATGTGTGGAGAAGGCGAATTGGTTTCAAAGAGGTATTATGAAAGGCCATTAATCAAGAGGGGAAACTTTGTTTATAGGTAAATCGGTTATTAATGAAAGGTATGGATTTACTACACAAGCTATGAAGAGGGAGAGAGAGAGAGATTTTCGAGGATATATAATAGTGTCGGTGAAATCGACGGTTGCAACACGATAATTAGATTACGTAGAAACGAGAGATGTACTATCAAATACAATGATTATACATAATATGCGAACGGTAGGTGACAGTTTCAAGAAAAATAATGTTCGTACAGTTGTACGATTGAAAGATGGTAATATTAAACAACAATACAACAAAACAAAAGTATGTTAATCCAAATAGAGAAAGATCGACATTTCAACAAGTAAATCACGTAGGAGAGAACGAACACAACAACAACTAAGACAATACATACAGGTTGAAAGATAATTCTAAATATATATAACAGTATAGAAAATAACAATATAGAGTAAACAATAATAGGCGGATATAACAAGATTGTAAACAAGCAAGAAAATATTAAAATCAAAGTATGATACATATGCAGTTAGATTAAGAGAGAATGCTAGAAACACCATAATGATAAAACACGAATAAAAAGAAAAATATGTGAATAGCCATGATGACAATATAGAAAGACCACGTGAGCTAACAGGATATACAGATAACAAGTATTGTAGGACACTCTCGCCTTCAGTCAATTAGAAACGTTGAGGACAATGGTGAGTTTGTGAGGGGAACATAGAGGGGAGATGATGAGAAAAAGAGAGTAGAGTACAGTGGATTAGATTGGATGATTGGAAGGAGATAATGCTTAGAGAGAGAGAGAGAGAGAGAGAGAGAGAGAGAGAGAGAGAGAGAGAGAGAGAGAGAGAGAGAGAGAGAGAGAGAGAGAGAGAGAATCAATATATTACACTCGAATACAATCAAGTAATAAACAACGCAATCAAGAGATACATTAGACCAAAGGAACTGTAAACAAAACGAGCAAGGGAACGAGAAAAAATAAAACGAGCTGGAGATCTGGTGGGTAATGTGGAGGAGAATGGTGGGGTAGTGTGGGGGATATAGAGAGGTCTGGTGGGTAATGTGGGGGAGAATAGTAGGGTAGTGTGAGGGATAAAGAGAGGTCTGGTGGGTAATGTGGGGGATATAGAGAGGTCTGGTGGGTAATGTGGGGGAGAATGGTGGGGTAGTGTGGGGGATATAGAGAGGTCTGGTGGGTAATGTGGGGGAGAATGGTGGGGGTAGTGTGGGGGATATAGAGAGGTCTGGTGGGTAATGTGGGGGAGAATGGTAGGGTAGTGTGAGGGATAAAGAGAGGTCTGGTGGGTAATGTGGGGGATATAGAGAGGTCTGGTGGGTAATGTGGGGGAGAATGGTGGGGTAGTGTGGGGGATATAGAGAGGTCTGGTGGGTAATGTGGGGGAGAATGGTGGGGTAGTGTGGGGGATATAGAGAGGTCTGGTGGGTAATGTGGGGGAGAATGGTGGGGTAATGTGGGGGATATAGAGAGGTCTGGTGGGTAATGTGGGGGAGAATGGTGGGGGTAGTGTGGGGGATATAGAGAGGTCTGGTGGGTAATGTGGGGGAGAATTGTGGGGTAGTGTTGGGTATATACAGTAGAGAGGTCTGGTGGGTAATGTGGGGGAGAATGGTGAGGTAGTGTCATGGTGTCAGGTACCGAGCGGTACCTGACACCATGACTTGTAAATACTGCTTTGAGTCCTTTGCAACACTCAGAGTGTATTTAAGGTCGCACAGGCGAGCTAGCTCACTACTCGTTCAAGTTTCGGGGGGAGAGGTGCTCTCTCTCGACTCTGAAGCCATTTTGGCCACAATGCGTGGTACTGGAGGTTACATTTATAGTAATACCCTCTGGTACAGTAGGGTTTAAGAACCCCAATGGTCTGCTCGCAAGACTCTTTCCAGTTAAATTTACGCTCCACTTGTAGTAGATCAGTTGGTGGCACCAAGATAGTGCTAAAATCATTGACGAAGCAGAGGTAGTAGCCGATCATGCCCAGAAACAGCTCTACTGATATTTTGTTATGCGGGGCCTAGCTTCTATAGGTTCACGACCAACCCTGCCCCACCCAGGCGCTTAAACAACTGTCCAACATTGTGGGGTACTCTTGCCAGCTTGTGTCAAACCTGTCAATGGAGTTTATCAATGGAGCCATGGAGTTCATCTGAACCAGGTGGGAGAATCACGTTCTGGACGTCTTCTCAACGATGCAGTGAAGGACTTTTGGAGAAGAAATCGACTCAACACTGGACAACCAGGAATGGTTCACCGAAGACAGCGAGTACGGTGACCTGTGAAGGACTTAAATGCTAATCCATCAAGAACCATGAATTTGGATAAAGCTCCATCAACATAAACAAATCCAAAACTGCCATGGATAAGGACCGAGGACCGAGGATAGCCATGAACAAACATGTAGATCCGACTAGAACCAAAAATTTGATTAAAGAGCATTCCGCGAGTTCTAAAACCACAACTTTAACAGTTTTCTATGCAAACGCTCGTAGCATACGCAATACATTTTCAAATTTAGAGGAACTAGTGTTTACAGAATATATATGACGTAATTGGCATAACAGAATCTTGGCTTAATACAGCAAACAGAGACTTTATAGCAAAGTATTCACTTCACGGTTATATAATGTATGAGAAAAGCCGAATTAACCTAATAGAAATGGGGGTGATGTTTTATTTGTTATCATTAAAGCCTTAACACTTACGCTGCGGGCATGTTTCCGCCTATTTCCACCATATTTAAGGGCCCTTCACACAGTCAGCAGTGCGAGCTAGAATCACTAGGAGTATGTAAAAATTCGGACTCCTGGGCCTATTCACGGTGAAAATCAATGACTCCTAGTAACTCTAGCGATTCCTAGTGACTCCTGTTAGATTCCCAGTGTCGGCCAGTCGCGGGCGATTGATCCTGTCCGACAAAATGTTCACCGTGTTTAAAGTTCTCGCTGCGAGTCGGAACACTCCCAGTGACTCCCAGGGAGTCCTGGTGACTCCCAGTGACACCCCAGTGACTCCCAGCGAGTTCTGGTGACTCCCAGTGACACCTATCTAAATCGTGGACAGTGTTCTATTTCAGTTTCAGTTCTCAGTTTCACCGGGAGTCACTGGGATATAGATAGGTAATACATGCAAGTCACTGAGGGTCACTGGGAATCAACGGGAGTCACCAGGAAACACCAGGAGCCATTGGAAGTCACCGAGCATGCTCTCCAAGCGGCAGGGGCACCCACAGAGATACCTGTAGTGGGCGCACATGTAATAAAGGACCCACTATTCATGGGTGTGGGTGGTGAGCAGAGCGAGCCTACCTAGCTGGGGATTCCTCCCCTCCCCAGACAATTTCGCAGTATTTATTAATTGTAGGTGCATTCTCAAGCTATGTCAAAGTGAAATGAAGGTGGATTAAAAGAAATATTATTCATGTCAAATTGTAATACTCCTCACCTGAAAGTATAATATATATATGGGTAATTTAGTTTTCTTGGTCAAACATTATAAATAGGCCTAGTATGAACCTGTGTAAGTACAATTGCCCACAAGACGTTGTATTTAACACAGTGATTGTGTGTAGAGAAGGAAATTACTGTAGGTGAGGTATTTAATAATGTGAACAATGTATGGTCAATGTTACACTAGCCTACTTCTAGTTTACAAGTTCTCCAACTCCCCTGACCTAACCTAACCAAGCTAACATAACCTATATTGGTTACCCATTTTAGGTAATATTATGAAATATTACAAAACTCGCTAACGAAGGAAAACGAAAATATGTGTAGGATTAACTAGGCACTCTTTAGACAATACTTTACATATATTTGTTTCTTAACCCTTAACTGGCGGCACGCATCATATGTCGAGTGAAAGAAATTTGGACTATGTGGCGGCTCACAACATAAGTCGTGTGGCATTTTCAGCACGTAATGTTGCTAAACTAGCGGTCATACAAGGATCGTTGGGGTGTCATTGGAAAGCTCTGTTTATGCCCTTTCAGGGATAGATACTTGTTTTACGCTCTGGGTCTTATTTAGGCATGAAAATGATCACGTAAACAGCCCTATTTTGGGCAAAAACACCCCGCTAAATTATAGTAAGCATTGATATATTAATGACCGTACGGTACATAATAATACAGACTTATTGTATTCTATTATTGTCTTTAATGATGTATGAATACAGTAAATAATACTTAATGATGATATTAGAGGACTGTAGTTATAGCCTACAAGAGACATACTTGTCGGATGGCAACTTTAAATTATAGGGTCACACACATGCCTGAAAGCTCACAGTGGATGCACGTGTGTCCAGTGCTTCCGTCTGTGGGAGCCCCTGCGCAAGCGGCAAGTCTACTGTGAGTTGGTGGCAACACCGCACCACGAGTTGGCAGCCGCACGACACAGGTCATTCCTAACAACTCCCAGTGAAGATCGGTGACTCCCAGTGACTCCTATCAAACTCCCAGTGGCTCCTGTATTACTCGTATCCACTCATATATTGCACTAATCCAAAATCGACCGTTAATTTTTAAATTGTCAAAAACTCGCACTTCATTCCCGGTTTTATCCCGGTGACTCCTGGTAACTCCCAGTGACTCCCACTGACCCCTTGTGACTCGGAGGGACACTCCCGCTGACTCCTACTCTGTTGTGAGGGCATGTGGAATTTCGGACACTAGGCGGTCATATTCCCAGGAATCAACAGGAGTCATTACTCCTACTGATTCTAGTGATTTGCACTCCTGACAGTGTGACGGGTCCTTTTAGGGCTCATTCAGGCACTCCTGATTGATTAGGCAAGTGTCTGAATAAAGTGAAATGTATTCAGGTGAAAACTAGAAGAAAATAGTTTCAAAGTGACGCCAGAACGAGCTTCGTAGCTCACAGGGTTCACCCGCAGCGCTACCATAGACATTCGCTAAAATTTGCAATTCTCGCTAATGTCGCGCTATTTTTGCCTGTGGCAGCACTGTATATCTCTGAGTTAGACCCTACAGTGTACCGGGCGACTGTCTGGGAGAAGGACGGGAGCCCTGTCGTGCTCTCGCTCGCTCGTACTATATTTTACAGGCTTTAAGAGGCTTTAAAAGCCTGTAGATTGCTGTAAATTGCCATGGCGTACGGGAACGTCTCACGCAGCCAATGGGTTAACCCGATCCTCTTGTCAAAACTCCAAATTGTGAATGTCGACACATCCTTTGTGCTAATAAATAATAATAAGGGTACACAAATAATTTGCATACGGGTTCGAATCCCGGTGGATCATATATACTTTAATTAATTTCATTGGGGGTGTGGTGGTGAGATTAATAAAAATAATATTATTAGTAAGTTTAGGGATATTTCTTCGAGAGGCCGGTCTATATGATCTGTGCCCCATGAATATTCTTTCCTCTCACTTAAACAGTAGGCTACCATAGTGCGGTTGGGAATATGAACATGATTAGATTAATATCCAGTATTCGAGAATGGATAATAAGTCGTAGGCGTGTGCATAAACCTTTAACCGTCCTGGTGGTGTAATGGTTAAGGTGGCAAAAATATGTGTGTGATAACCCGGGTTCGAATCCCGGTGGATCATATATACTTTAATTAATTTCATTGGGGGTGTGGTGGTGAGATTAATAAAAATAATATATACAGACCTACAGCTCAATCAGTGCAAACTGACCGAGAAATTTACGAACCGATTGCAGATGCAAGTAATACACAAGATACCGTAATTTTTGGCGACATTAATTTACCTGTGACCAAGTGGGGCGATAATCTTACATCACACTCCAGACACGTCTTGTATGCGAACTTGCAAGAGAGTTCGCTCTATAAATTTGTCCGATCGCCAACCCTTGGTAATAACGTTCTTGACCTTGCACTTACAACAAAAGAAGAATTAATAGAGAATTTGAATGTTGGTGAATAATTCAGTAGTAGTGACCATCGTAGGATCACTTTCCATTTAAAATTCAATGGCAATGAACTCAGTACCAGCAAAGAGAAGGTCCCAAATTTCAAGAGAGCAAACTTCCGTAAACTTGGAGCAATACTCAAGGAAATCGACTAGAGTTCTATGATCAACAATTGTGAGCTAAACCAATCATGATGATTTTTCACCTCCACTTATTGGAATGCAGTACATGAGTGTATATTGTTACGACCGGGACTCGTATAAAACAAGGGCTCTTTATCATTGAACTAGAATGGCACACAGCCACAACGGTAACACAAGATCCAACCCTCGAACTTATAATGCCAGTGCACAAAAACACCAATACCCTCCAGAGTTAAATCTGCAATAGCGGGGTATCCTCTAACTCGGTATAAATGCACTACTACTACAGGATTATGATCTCTGATACAGCCTGATCACAACATACAATTACGTTAATAATGTATACATGGAAAAAGATAGAGAGCTTAATTAAAACACTGGAATGATTTAATGCAAACAAGAAGGAGGTATAATTAAAGTTACTCTAAACAATAATAAACTGTCACTCCTATATTAAAGAAAGTGAATGAAAGTCCTAAAGCATCGAACAGGAATCTTCTGAAGAAAGTCTGATGCTGCTAAGATGATCGAATCGGATTTTGAACTGTTATATAAAGCAGGAACAAGATATGACAAGTGTAGGGACATACAGTGTTAACTGAGACGGGAATACCGATAAATGCGCAATAGTATTATCTCCAACAACAAAAGAAGTACTTCCTCAGGCAACGCAAAAGTCTGCTCAGGTTGTGCACCTCAACAACAACCAAGGCTTACAATCAACGTGAATAAAAATGCTGCATACATAACATAAGAGTTTATAATCCTAATCGGGTGTCTGCTAGGCGAATAAAGTCTAGCTGGGATGTCGTAGGCTAGGAAACAATGGCTGAGCAAGCGGCTCGTAGCCTAGCGAGGTCCTTAAGACTGTACGGCCAAATTACGTTAAATGACGGGGTGCTCTCTTGAGAGATCCAGATCGCTAGTATCTGGTTCTCTCCTGGCGACCCTCTTCAAGTCAAAGCAAAACGAGTTAGCACAGTGTTGGGTGGCAGAGGCAAAAGCCCTCACTCGCAACACAGTGCTAAACTCACAAGGTACACAGTCAGAAACACAACCTAGGCTTCCCACGCATCCGTTGCGATTGTACAAGTTCAACAAAACCTGGTACACATCGGAAATCACAACATCAATAGCCTCACCCCAGTCTAGCATTAAATAGCCCAGCAGACAACCAAGAAATAGGTACGGAGACACCGCGAGTGTGTCGAACCTCTACAGACAAAATGTTAACCCCTCCAAAATGTCTAACTAAACATGAAATATCTAAGAGCTTCAGCATATAATACGATGGCCGATATATGAAATCGTGCAGAACCAAAGGGGAGCAATGATGTTAAATAGATTAGAAGAATAAGAGGTAAGAAGTTGAGAGAGAGAGAAAGTGTTCTATGGGGGGAAGTCGGGGACAGATGGCAAGGGAGATGTGTAGGTTATGCTGGTCAAGCAAGCTCTGAGCGAGGAAGGCACAAAGGCAGCAAGGAGTGTGGGGGAACTACCTTCTGCTGCGGCAGAAGGGCGGCAAAGCGGCCAGCCACTCAGAGGGCCCGGCCGTGGCATGACGTCACCGAGACAACGCGTAACACTACGCGCACAACCCTCTGCCTCCTGCACTTACTCACTCACACTCTCTAGCTGTATCATTCAGTCTTATACATTAAACTTATAACTGATGATATAAAATATAATGCATTGTCACAGACGAAAATAAAGACCACTTCTATACTGCCCGTGACATGACGATTCACAAGAAAGAAAGTACAACATTGTAGATAGACTGTAGCCAAATTCATTGCCCTGGCGAGTGTTAGCGAGTGGCCAAGCGAGTGGCTGAGCCCACGTGGCGTTCTGCTAAGCTGCAGGCGTCACACCCCACCCAAGATATTAGACGCTCAACCATTAGCTCCAATCTGACAAGCAGAACCCCGATAAGACTCGCCACCCCTAACCACTTCGCGACAAAGAAAGGCAAAGCTCAGTTCTCATCAAAAAAATTAAAACCCCTCCCAACACAATACCTTAATTCATACTGCTATGCTCCTAGAGCGAGCTTCTACTAGCCCAGCCTTCTGAGAGAAGTACAGGTTCGACTCAGAACTTCAGCTATAACATACTTAAAATGTTTAACTATTAAAGAAAGAGTTTTTATAGAATTTTTAATTTTAATATGTTTATGGCGGCTGCACTACAGGGGCAAGCCAATTTTACTCCACACAAACCCGCACACCTGTGATAGCCTAACTCGGATCCTCCACCCTCGATAAACAATCAGCAATCACGTTATCACTACCGGCAATATGGCGAATGTCTAAATTGTACTCCTGTAACATCAACGACCACCGTGTCAGTCTCATATTCCGATTGTGAAACTGATTGAGAAATTTAAGAGGGTGGTGATCAGTATACACTACCACGACTGGTCCATAGGCCGGAACATACACCTCGAAGTGCCTGAGCGCCAGCACTATCGCCAGTAATTCTTTCTCCACCACTGAGTAATTCTTCTGGGCCGAATTAAACTTTTTGGAGAAAAACTTACTGGGTGTTCCAGGCCCTCATCGTCTGTCTGCATCAAGACGGCACCAGCCCCAACCCCGCTGGCATCAGTTGCCAACTGAAACGGCCTGTCAAAGTCTGGGGCCCTGAGTATTGGATGAGTGCATAAAAGGTGTTTAACAAGGGAAAATGTCTTTTCACACTCCGGCGCCCACAGAACCTTCTAATCCTTCGCTAATAAGTCAGTCAGAGGTGCTAACACAGTTGAATATCCTTGAATGAAGTGGCGATAGTACCCGATCATGCCCAAAAACCTCATAATCTGCCGCTTGGTGGTCGGTCTAGGGAACTGATTGATAGCCTGTATCTTATTCTGAGGAGGGCAAACCTGGCCTCTCCCGACCACAAATCCTAGATACTGCACAGTTGCCCTTACAAAGTCACACTTTCCCAGATTCACCACCAAGCCCGCTTCACTAACCTTGTTAAGGGGAGCGTCCGGCTTTTACTCTAGAACGTGTCAGTGGATTTTGTCTGTATTTCATAATATTTAGGACACGTATAGGGAACCTAAAAACTAAGAAATTTCCAAAATTTTAATTCTCTAGGACAATTATTTTTTGAGTTAGGTGAGAATTAGTGTGTAAATCTATGACTTTGTTTAAAATCAAAATCTCATTTAAATGTTATTGCTTAATTGTGTCAATGCATTGGGGGTACTAACAATAGGTGTAGTTTCAATTGTCCGTGTTTACTTTTTCCATTTTGTATCTAATTGTAGAATGAGGGCATTTAAAATTAGGTACAAATTAGGTGACAAATGTCTCGGGGTGGTGTGTCGAAATGGGAAATAAATAAAAAAAAAGGGCAACGTAGAGTTGTAGAGAATTTCATGCCCTTTCCAATGACACCCGAATCATTGTTGTAGCATGTTTGGTTACGTCAGAATAACGCCGACGAGTGAACTTTCTTACGTGAGGTACTAAGGCGGGAGAGCGGTGGCAAACCAGCCAGCCAGCCGCACCCTACCTGTCACGCGGCAAGCAGCACACTGTTCTTTCTCCACCACCACCACCACACCCTCGGTGTTACCAGGATAGAGATAGCAGATACTGCTAGGGAAAATATCTATGAACGTCATATTTTCACCAAAAATTCATGGTTTTCGTTTTTTTTTTTTGCAGATCCGAAACCCATAATGCATTCTCTACGCGTCTGCGCGACCCGCGACCCGCGAAAGTTTGAAACTAGCCCAGAAATAATATGCTTCCAGACGGAATATTGCCTCAGGATTTTAACTGAAGACAGAGGGATGGGTGATGATGCCATATATCGGGTTGCGCAATATTGCCGTTTTGAGCACTTTTCCGAGTCAAACCGGACGCTCTCCTTAAACAAGGCTTCAATGTGTGCACAGTGACTTTCAAAGTCATCGTCATAAATTATCACGTTGTGTAAATACACAGTACAGTTAGGTATTTCTGCTACTAAGTCATTCATCAGATTCTGGAAAGTCGCTGGTGCATTCTTGAGTCCATAGGGCATGACGTTACAACGGTAGGTGTTACCATCCACCACAAACCCGCAAACCTCCTTCGCTCGCTCCGACAGCGGCACTTGCCAGTAACCTTTCACTAGGTCTACCTTGGTCAAATACTGTGCCTTTCCGATCTTGTCGACACTGTCATCCACACGAGGAAGGGGGTAAGCATTTGTGGGGGTTAAACTGTTTAACCGCCGGAAATCAATACAAAAACGAACTTTCCCATCAGGCTTGGGCTGCAGAGTGACGGGAGATGTCTACCTAACTGCACCGTTTTCTATCAGGCCCCGATCCAACATATACGCTAACTCGTCCCTGAGTGCTGGGAGTTTGATAGGAGGGACTCGGTATGGCACTAATTTAAAGGGTGGGTGATCTCCTACATCCACATCATGCACCGCATGAGTTGTGAGGCCTGGGTGCTCCGCAAACACAGCAGGGTATAAATCGAACAGGTGCTGCACGGCTACACGCTGTTGCTCAGGCAGGTGCTCTAGAGCCTCGTGAGCCATCTGTCTCGAGTTCCCCGCCCACTTGTCTGCGGAGACATGACAATCCCAGTTATCCTCCACCTGAGCATGACTGTCCCTTCCTCCTTCTCCACCTTGACCGCTGCAAGTCATCACCGGGACAGTGAGAGGGTCAGGGGGGCGCCTCACATACTCCTTAATCAGATTTACGTGGCACAACTGATTTCTCTTCCTTCTGTCTGGAGTGGCCACCAGGTAGTCAAGATCTGAGATCTTCTCCATAATCCAATAAGGACCAGTGTACTTAGCGGATAAGGGATGACCCACCAAAGGTAGCAAGATCAACACCTCCTGACCCACCTGAAACTCCCGGAGTTTCACCTTCTCATCGTACCTGTCCTTCATCAGGGCCTGGGGTCCCACCAGGTTCCGACCAGCCAACTCCAAGCTCTTCAACATCCGTTCTCTGCTCTCGAGGACATATTTTACTAGAGAACACGGCTTAGTAGTACCCTCCCAGATCTCCTTAACCATGTTGAGAGGGCCTCTGATGCGATGACCAAATACAAGCTCATTTGGACTAAACCCGAGGCTTTCACCAGGTACCTCTCTCGCAGCGAACAATACGTAGGGCAGACCAAGGTCCCAGTCCTTACCATTCTCCAGACAATAACAACGGAGCATACTCTTTAGGGTCGAATGACACCTCTCTAACACCCCTTGGCTCTCAGGGTGATAAGCTGACGACACTACAGTATTAATCCTGTGTTGCTGCATTGTCTGTGTAAATAGGTTCGAGGTAAAGTTAGACCCCTAGTCAGATTGTATTTCCTGCGGATAACCATACCGGGAAAAGTACAAAAGCAAGTTCCTAACCACCGTCTTTGCCATGCCATTCCTCATGGGGTATGCATCAGGATAACGGGTCGCTACATCCATTATTGTCAGGAGAAATTTATTACCGGCACTAGTAAGAGGGAGGGAACCAACCATGTCTATAACTACCTTACTGAAGGGAGGCCCCATGACAGGAATAGGTTGTAACGGAGCCTTTGGGATGCATTGGTTCGGTTTCCCCACTTTCTGGCAGGTACTGCACATTGCCACCCATGACACAACCTGTGCTTTTAAACCTGGCCACCAAAACAACTTAACCAAAGCCGCTACCATCTTGCGTACTCCCAAGTGTCCTGCCAACGGCACATCGTGTGCCAACCTTAGTAGGCTATCCCTGCACGCCCTCGGCACAACCAGCTGGTCTACCACTCCTGACCCACCCTCCCAACTTCTCTTCGGGTCTTGAAATCACCGATACAATATTCCCTCAATATAAACAAAATCTCCTGGCTTTGCATCCCTGTCCTCTTCGAGCTCAACAGCACCATTACCACACTTCTGAGCTTCCGGATCCTCCAACTGCAGTTTCATAGTCATTGATTTACAGGATAAAAGGCTAATCCTCGAAATTTTGATTTATGTGTGAAAGGGAAAGTTATTAAAGCTGCGACTGATAAAACCAGCGCAATAACTCCCAATGCTTTATTAGGAATTGATCGTAAAATTGCATAAGCAAATAAAAAATACCACTCAGGTTGAATGTGTTTTGGTGTAACTATTGGGTTAGCTTGAATAAAGTTATCTGGGCCGATAAGAGCGCATGGAAACAAAAGTGATAATATTAGTAAAGCTCACAATATAACAACGAATCCTACAATGTCTTTATATGTAAAATACGGGTGAAAAGGAACCTTATCTACTTGTCTCGAAATTCCTAGGGGGTTATTAGGCCCTGTTTGGTGTAAGAATATAATGTGTACTACAGATAAAGCTATTACTACAATGGGGAATAAAAAGTGTTCAGAATAAAATTGTGTTAAAGTAGCGTTTTCAACCGCAAATCTACCTCAAATTCAATTTACTAAATAAGTTCCCACATATGGAATTGCTGAAAATAAATTAGTAATTACTGTAGCCCCTCAGAAAGATATTTGTCCCCACGGTAATACATAACCTTAAAATGCTGTTGCTATAACTAAAAATAAAATAATAACTCCAACAATTCACGCCGGAATATTTATATAAGATCCATAGTAAACCCACGTCCAATGTGAAGATATAAACATACAAAAAAGAAAGAAGCCCCATTAGCATGGAGAGATCGAATTAATCATCCATAATTTACATCTCGATGAATATGAGCTACAGAAGAGAAAGCTAGATCTACATGTGCTGTATAATGTATAGATACAAATAATCCTGTTACAATTTGAATAACTAAACACAGGCCAAGTAAAGATCCAAAGTTTCAAAATGTTGAAATATTACTAGGTAGTGGCATATCAACTAATGCTCCATTAATAATTCTAATAAGGGGGTGAGTTTTACGCACTGGTATTTTCATAGGTTATAAGATGAAGTGGACTCGAAGAAGATTTTATAATTTTTACTACAACTAATAAAGCAAGAAGTAAATAACTAATGATAAAAAAGGTAAAAAATGCTGAAGGTATATTATAAATTGGCCTATTAAATAATGAGTTTGATCTAAATTTATACTCGTTTATTAAAGAGGATGATATTAGCAATATTTTGTTCGATAAAAAAATAGGGTCATAGATAATTAATAGAACAAATACTAACACTACAATAACAAAAGATATAAGAACAAAGTTAATATCAATGGTAAATTGTTCATTTGACGCTAGAGAGGCAACATACATAAATAATACTAATATTCCTCCCAAAAAAATTAAAAATAGGATATAAGAAAATCAAAAAGTTGTATTCAATGTTCCCGAAGCAACTGCCACTAAAGTTGTCTGAATGAGTAAGATCAACCCTGCAGATAAAGGATGGGAAACTCGTATAAAAGATATAGAAAATATAATAATAATGGGTAGAATTAAATAATTATAAAATGTCGTAGTATGTTTGTATTACGAAGTTTTAAGAAATTAAAAAAATTCAATTTTGATTTACAAGACCAATGTTTTTTATTTAAAGTATTAAAACTACTTTAATTAATGATAATTCTGAATAATAGTATAAATTTAGTTTCTTTTTTTATAGTATTTAGCGGGTTATGGTCGTTTGTATCTTACCGTAAACATTTATTGAATACGTTATTAAGATTAGATTTCATTATATTAGGAATTTTTTCTTTATAAATAATTGTATTTCTGGAATTGGGAGAGAGGTTTATTTTGTTTTATTTTTGTTAACGTTAGCTGCCTGTGAGGGGGCCCTGGGTCTTTCTTTATTAGTCTCGATTGTTCGTAGTCATGGTAATGATTATTTTAATAGATTCAGAACCTTAGGATGTTAAAATTTATTTTATCTCTTATGATATTAATAGTTTTTATTGGGGAATGAAATTTGGTTCAGACCGGACTTTTTATTTTATGTTTTTTATTAAGTATTTTTTCATATCATGATTTTTATATAAGAAGTTTAGGATTTGGATTGGGTACAGATTATTTAAGGTATATTTTGATTCTACTTAGGGCTTGAATTATATCTCTAGTAATTAGATCTAGTACTAAAGTAAACTTTTTTAATATTTATCCTTCTTCTTTTTTATTCGTAAATCTACTTCTTTTGGCTGCTTTATTTATTACTTTTAGCTCTATAGATTATTTAATATTTTATATTAGTTTTGAAGCTTCTTTAATTCCTACTTTAATTTTAATTTTAGGTTGGGGCTATCAGCCAGAGCGAATTCGAGCATGTGTATATATATTATTTTATACTTTATTAGCTTCTTTGCCTTTATTAGTTTCTATTTTATATATTTATAAAATTAATGGTAGTTTAAGAATTGGTTTAATATATAATATGGTGGGGCAGTCCAGAATTAATTTAATTTGATTTATTTGTTCTATAATAGCTTTTGTAATTAAGTTACCTATATATCTTTTTCATTTGTGATTACCTAAAGCTCATGTTGAGGCTCCTGTAGCTGGCTCTATAATTACCTAAAGCTCATGTTGAGGCTCCTGTAGCTGGCTCTATAATTACCTAAAGCTCATGTTGAGGCTCCTGTAGCTGGCTCTATAATTACCTAAAGCTCATGTTGAGGCTCCTGTAGCTGGCTCTATAATTTTAGCGGGTGTTTTACTGAAACTTGGGGGTTACGGTCTTATTCGTATTTTACCCTTATTTGGAGAATTAAATAAAATAATTAATTGACTTTGAATTGGATTGAGTATTTTAGGTGGTTTTATTGTTAGATTAATTTGTTTGCGTCAGGTAGATATAAAATCTTCAATTGCCTACTCTTCTGTTGCTCATATGGGGTTAGTTTTAAGAGGACTAGTTATATTTGGTTGGTGAGGAATAAATGGAGCTGTAGTAGTTATAGTTGGACATGGTTTATGTTCTTCTGGTATATTTTGCTTAGCTAATATAGTTTACGAACGTATAGGAAGACAGACGTAGACTTTTAATTAACAAGGGGCTAATAAATTTTATACCTAGAATAGCTCTGTGATGATTTTTATTAAGAATTGGTAATATAGCGGCTCCACCCACTATTAATTTGTTGGGTGAAATTAATTTAATTATAAGAATAGTAAGATGAAGTAAAGTGACTATGTTGGGTATTTGTTTATTATCTTTCTTTAGAGCTGGATACACACTATATTTATATTCATTGAGTCAGCATGGTTTATTTTCCAGTTCTCTATATTCTTGTTGTTCGAGGAAAGTGCGTGAATATTTAGTATTAAGTTTACATTGAATTCCTTTAAATATTCTAATTTTAAAAAGTATTGTAATCATACCTAATTTTTATTTACAAAGTTTAATAAAAAATATTGGTTTGTGATACCAAAAATATAATTATGTTTATTTTAAATCATCATTTGAAAAATATCAATCAGTTTAAGCAGAATATTATTTGTATTATTATTATCTATTTTTTCTATAATAATATCCTTATTTTGTATTCTATTTGAAAAATGTTATGTAGCAGAGTGGGAGATTTTATCTATTAATTCTAATTCAATTTTAGCAACATTTATTTTCGATTGAATATCTTTAATATTTTTAGGTTTTGTATTATTAATTTCTTCTATAGTATTTTTTTACAGGGGCGATTATATGATAGGAGATTATAATATAAATCGGTTTATCTACCTAGTTTTGGCCTTCGTGTTTTCTATAGCCATACTAATTATTAGTCCTAGTTTAATTAGAATGTTATTAGGTTGGGATGGATTAGGTTTAATTTCTTATGCGTTAGTAATTTATTATCAAAATGAAAAAAGAGCCAATGCTGGAATACTTACTGTACTATCAAATCGTATCGGAGATGTTGCTATTTTACTTAGAATTGGCTTAATATTTAAACTTGGAGGATGAAATTTCCTTTTTTTATAGTTATTATTTAACAGATTGTGATAGTATATTATTGAAATTATTAATTATAATAGCTGCTATAACAAAAAGTGCTCAAATTCCTTTATCTGCCTGATTACCAGCAGCTATAGCTGCTCCTACTCCAGTTTCTGCATTAGTACACTCTTCTACGCTAGTTACAGCTGGTGTTTATTTAATAATTCGTTTTAGTCCTTCTTTATTAGGTTCTAAAGTTTTTATTTTATTACTACTAATCTCTTGTTTAACTATATTCATATCTGGATTGGGTGCAAATTTTGAATGATTTAAAAAAGATAATTGCGCTATCCACTCTTAGTCAGTTAGGAGTTATATTAAGAATTTTTTCTTTAGGTTTTTCTACATTAGCATTTTTCATTTATTAACACATGCTTTATTCAAAGCTTTATTATTTATGTGTGCCGGGGTAGTAATTCACAATGTAAAGGAATTTCAAGATATTCGTTATATAGGAAGACTTTGTAGAAAAATACCACTAACTAGAATGTGTATACATTTGGCTAATTTAGCTTTATGTGGAACTCCTTTCTAAGCTGGTTTTTATTCTAAAGATCTTATTCTAGAAATGGCTTTTATAAGATGAATTAATCTAGTTTGTTTTATTTTATATGTAGTATCTACAAGATTGACTGTCTGTTATACATTTCGTTTAGTCTACTATAGATTAACAGGAGTTTTTCATTTAAGATCTTATAGCTCTGTAAGTGAGAGCTCTATTATTATAACTAGTCCTATAATTGTTTTAGGATTCGGGGCTATTTTTGGAGGTGCTATATTATCTTGAATTATTTTTCCTGAGAGTTATATAATTTGTATGAGTTTATCTATTAAAATATTAACATTATTTATTAGAATTATCGGTGGTGCCTTGGGTTATTTATTAAATATAATAACTATTGATTATAAATTAAAATCTTTAGGAATTTATAATTTAGTTGTTTTTATAGGTTCTATATGATTTATACCTTTTATTTCAACTTTAAATTTTTCTAAAAATAGTTTAATGGGAGGGGCAAAATGTTATAAACTATGTGATAAGGGTTGGTCTGAGACTCTAGATGGACAGGGTGTATTTAATTCTGTAATTAAATGTTCTCTATCTAGACAAATTTTTCAGGACAATGGTATTAAATATTTATACAAACATTTTTAGTATTATCTATTATCTTATTATTATTTATTATTTAAACTTTTATAATTTATTTGCAGAGAATATCGCGCTGAAGATGTGAAAAAGGTAAGACTACCTGAAAGTGTTTTTAAAAGATTTATTCGTTAGCTTTACAGTGAAAATGTAAAATGTTTAAAATTACACTATAAAAACGAGAAATGAATGGAATTAAACCACTCAACTTAAAAGTTAGAAGCTTTTTCTTTGGCAAAAATCTCTATTATTTGATAGGAATTAATTCTAATTCAATATTATCATTAACAATGACGCACCTCTTTTTGGTTTCTATCAAAATTAGAGGTCTTAATGACCAAAATTTAGGTCGAAACTAAACGCAATTATTTCGCTTTATAATCAAATTAATAATAAAATTATATAATGTATTAACCTCCTCATCAGTAAATAAAAACATAAAGAAAAAGCCAAACTACGTCTTCAAAATGTCAATATCACGCAGCAGCTTCAAATCCAAAATGGTGTCCAGAAGAAAAATGACATTTATATAAACGAAATAAAAAAATTATAAGAAAGGATGTTCCAATAATTACATGTAATCCATGAAAGCCTGTAGCTACAAAAAACGTAGCCCCAAATACTGAGTCTGCAATAGTAAATGGAACTTCAACATATTCTAAAGCTTGAAGTGCTGAAAAATATAATCCTAAGATTACTGTAATTAAAAGTCTTTGTATAGATTGTTTATGATTTCCTTCTATAATTGCGTGGTGAGCTCAAGTTACAGTTGCGCCTGAAGATAAAAGAATAATGGTATTTAACAACGGAATTTGAAATGGATTAAATGGATCAATACCTTTGGGGGGTCAAGATATTCCAATTTCTGCAGTTGGTGATAACTTCTGTGAAAAAATGCTCAGAAAAATGAAAAACAGAATAAAACCTCAAATACAATAAATAAAATTATACCTCAGCGCATACCATTTACTAAAATTTTAGTATGAAGCCCCTGATAAGTAGCCTCTCGAGTAACATCTCGTCATCATTGAATTATTGTTAAAACTGTTGTTAAGAGTCCTAGAATTAATAAATCTATATTAAACTGGTGAAATCATTTAACTAGACCTGTTGTTAATATTATAGCTCTAATAGAGCCAGTTAAAGGTCAGGGTCTTATATCAACTAAGTGATATGGGTGTATACCATGGGATAATGTCATTAGTTAACTTCACTAGCAAAAAGTGTTCTTAATACTGCAAATTCATATGATTGAATTACTGCAACAGCAGATTCTAAAAGTAAAAATAGAATTTGTGAAAAAATGAGAATATTTAAGAGATATGAGTTTAAAGAAGGTCCAGTTCTTCCTGATAGCGTTAATAAAAGATGACCAGCTATTATATTAGCAGCTAATGGACTGCTAATGTTCCCGGACGAATAATATTTCTGATTGTTTCAATTAGTACTATAAATGGTATTAAAATTGCCGGAGTACCCTGAGGAACCAAGTGGGCAAATATATGTTGGGTGTGATTTACTCAACCAAAAATTATAAATGTTAATCACAGGGGTAAAGAGAGAGCCAAAGTTATTGCTAAATGCCTCGATCTTGTAAACAGATATGGAAAGAGGTCTAAAGAATTATTAAATACAATTAAAGAAAAAATTGAGATAAAAATAATAGTTCTTCTTTTTTGAGTACACCCCAAAATTGTTCTAAATTCTTTATGAAGTGCTAAATTGATTTTATTTCATAATAGAGATCACAGTGAGGGTGAGATTCAAAATAAATAAGGAATAAATAGTAATCCTAAAACAGTTGAAAGCCAATTTAATGGTAAATTAATTAATCTTGATGATGGTTCAAAAATAGAAAATAAATTAGTTATAATTTTCAGTGTTTTTCTTCAGATTTAAAGTTTACTAGTAACGAACCAAATAGTAGCATCGAAAAAGTCCCTAATTTCAAGAAAGCAAACTTCCATAAACTTAGAGCTGTGTTTAAAGAAACTGACTGGAGCTTTGTAATTCACAATAACGACATAAATACATCTTGGAAGTTATTCGAAGCCACTTACCTAAAAGCAGTGCAAGACTGCATACCATCGAAAATACGGCATCCAGGCCATAATAATAAGCCCAAATGGTGGAATAAAGATATTTCAAACTGCCTGCTTGCAAACAAATTTGCTAATGATAGATTAAAATCCTCACAAAATGACGAAGAACGGCTGAAATTTGTAGAGCTACGACGACGCAAAGCCAAAAAGTTAATTAAGCAAAGTAAAAAGACCTTAGACTTACATATTGCGAATCAAAGTAAAACAAACCCGAAAGAATTCTATAGTTATATCAGAAAGAAAACAGTAGTTACTTCAACTGTTGGACCGTTAGTCGATGTATATGGAGAATACACCAAAGACGAAGTACAAATGAGTAATGCCTGTTACGACTGGGGTTTAAATATCTCAGGGCTCTTATTCATTGGACTAGTAATGGCATAAATGCTACAACGGAAAGCGCTAGCTCCAACCTCTGATGTATATTCCCAGTGAACAAAGAACACAAATACTCTACAGAGTTCTATATGCAATAATAGGCTATCAAACTCTCAATAAATGTGCGTCTACTCTAGGCTTAATGTTATGTGAAAACAGCCTATTACTACCTATAACCGAAGGTGCTTGGTTATGGTATGCAAAGTAAGGTGGTAAGAGAAGTTACAGCTTACGTTACTTTAATCAATAAATGTCAGGCACTCCTGCATGAAAGAAAGTGCACTAAAGTCCTTCAACACTAACAAGGAATCTTCTTTAAATGTTAGATGCTATAAAGATGCTCGTATCGGAAATGGAACCCAAAAAGGCAGGCAGCGGAACAATGCTCGTGCAGGCTATGCACACAAAAAGGCAGAATATATAATGCCGTCGGAGCCAAGAATATTCTAAACACTACAACAATAATAATAATCGCCACGACAATGCAGTATTCCTATCAACAAAAAGAGCCTAAGTCGTTTGTGTCTCAATACATCAAACTTGGCTGCGAAATGCTTGTGTAATAATAAATGGGTATGCATAAAAAGAGTAATTAGGTTAATATACTTAATGTCTACTGTGACTGATAAAATCTAGCTAGAGTCAATGATACGAGATACTGGTGCGCATGGCATGCCGCATAGCCTAGTGCAAATCTCAAGTCTATGCGTCAAATATTACGTTATAGGGAAGGGTAGCTCTCTTGAGAAACCTTAATACCGAAGTATTAAGCGTTCTCCTGGCGTACCTCAAAGACAAACAACGAGCTTAGAACAGTGCAGAATGGTATAGGCAAAAAGCCCTCATTCGTGCATGCTCTACTCTCAATGGCACACAGACTAGAATTTACTCAATCAACTCCAGTTCTCAGGTATGTCGTGCAACTTTTTCCTAAAGCCAGCACTCATAGGAAACAATACCTTATAATATCAGACTCCTAGTCTAGCATTATCTAATCCAGCAGAACACTAATAATTATAGGAAGCTGCAATATGAAAGCCAACCAATGCTTCGTGATCCACTTATCTTAACAACTAACATACATGGGTTATATCAGACCTTAACACACAATACAACTGGCCAGCATAAAGCTGATTTTGCAGAGTTAACCAGAGGGGGTATAATATTAATAAAAAGGTGGTGAAAGATATGAAAAAGAGAGAGGTAGGCAGAGGAAAACATTCTCAGGTGCGGAGCGGGGTACAGATAGCAAGGGAAAAAGATGGATGCGTTCTAGAAACCAGATCTGAGGGAGAGATTGGCGAGGAACTGTATATATACTCGCACTAGCTCGAGGCGCGTGGGAAAAAAGCGGTTACAAGTCTTCAAGCCACTAGCAAGGGAACTAGCAGCATGGTAAGGACCTCTCTCCACCAACCCCCACGAGGTAGCCAGCCGTGACGTCATCGAGCGGGACAAAAACACTGCGCGCTCCCTCTCACTCTGTTCTACTCTCTCTCTCTCCCAGATCCCATCATTACTAGTTAATGATAAAACATATACTTTACAATTAAATATATAAAGCCTTGACATGGGTGAAAACAAAGAGCCTTTCTGGACTGCCCATGACACGAGCTTTCATATGAAATAAAGCACACTCTAATACATAAACTGTAGCCCCATCCACTGCCCTGGCGATCCTAGCGAGTCACTGTAGGACAAGCCATGCGGTTCTAACGGAGTGGTTAACGTCACACCCCCCCCAAGATTTTTTCTCAGAGGCCCCAAGGCTCACAAAAATCTGATGGTTAGAACCCATGCTATATCTCCACTTCCCATCACCCAGCGGCAGTAAAATATCTGGCACAGTTCTTCAACAAAACATTTTTCAAAATTATAACCCTCCCCAACACCATAGGTTAAATTATATGTAGTTATGCTCCTCAAGAGCGAGCTTCTCTAGCCCAGCATTCTGAGAGCATGCAACTCAGAATTACTGTTATAACATACTAAAAAAATTCAACTATCAAAGAAAGAGTTTTTATTTGATTTTTGTGTTTATAATTTGTTTATTTTGGCTGCACTATAAGGGCAAGCCTAGTTTTTTCTTCTATACCAAACGCTCAACTCCTGCTTTACGACCCAATACGCTGGGCTACAACCGCGAGCCAACAAGCACCAAGCGCAAAATACTATTCAATCTAAAGCAGGAGGCTACCCGTGTGTCAATCTACCCAGGATCATCTACCCTCGAAAGACAATCTGCAATCACGTTGTCACAACCGGCAATATGGCGTATGTCCAGGTTATATTCCTGTAACATTAGCGACCACCTGGTCAGCCTCATATTCCGATTGTGAAACTGGTTCAAAAACTTGAGAGGGTGATGATCTGTGTAAATTACAACGACTGGACCATAGGCTGGAACATAGACTCGAAATGCCTCAGCGCAAGCACAACCGCCAGCAGCTCCTCCTCGACAACAGAGCAGCTCCCCTGGGCCGAATTGTACTTCTCCGAGCAGAAACTAACAGGATGTTCCAGCCCATCATCGTCCTTTTCCACAAGGACGGCACCAGCCCCCACACCACTAGCCTCCGTTGCTAGTTGGAAAGGTAGGCTAAAGTCAGGGGCCCTGAGGATCGGGTGAGTGCACAACAGGTGTTTTACTTCTCTAAACACCTTCTCACACTCAGGCGCCCATTTGAACTTCTTATCCTTCCAGTTATCCTCCACCTGAGCTTGACTGTCCCGTTCTCCTTCTCCACCTTGACTGCTAAACGTCATCACAGGCACAGTGAGAGGCTCAGGGGGGTGCCTCCCATACTCCTTCATGGGATTAACATGACATAACTGATTGCGCTTCCGTCTGTCTGGAGTGGCTACCAAGTAATCCAGGTCTGATAGCTCCTCCACCACCCTATAAGGACCAGCATACTTCGCGGATAAGGGGTGACCTACAAGGGGCAGTAGAACACCTCCTGACCCACGTGAAACTCCCTGAGTTCAACCTTGAGGTCGTACCTGTCCTTCCTGAGGGCCTGAGAGCTAGTCAAATTACGGCCAGCCAACTTCAGACTGCGCAACATCCGTTCTCGACTGTTGAGGACACACTTGAGCATAGAACAAGGTTTTTCTGCGCCCTCCCATACTTCTTCAACCATATGGAGAGGCCCTCTGACACGGTGTCCAAAAACGAGCTCATTAGGGCTGAATCCCAAACTCTCCCCAGGTACCTCCCACACAGCAAACAAAACACATGGCAGGCCAAGACCCCAATCCCTCCCACTCTCAAAGCAACAACAACGAAACACAGATTTCAAGGCTGAGTGCCATCGCTCTAACACACCCTGGCTCTCCGGATGATATGCAGATGACACAACCCCAACAATCTCATGCTGCGGCATTGCTTGAACCAAGAGGCTAGAAGTGAAGTTGGGTCCCTGGACTGACTGAATCCCCTGTGGGTAACCATACCGGGAAAAATACACTAGCAAGCTTCGGACCACCGTCTTCGCCGACCCATTTCTCATAGGGTACGCGTCAGGGTACCTTGTTGCTACATCTCCCGACTGTGCATCACTGTCCTCCTTCAACTCTTTCGTCTTTTTAAGCCCATCCTCTGCCCCTTCAGGAACAGTTACTGGGTCTTCTCCAGACTCGAAATGTGGTCCTAATAATGAGTCCCCGAGAAGGTCCGTTGACACTAAACTCTCAACCGCATCAACTTTCAACCCCTTCTCGGTACCCTTCCTCTGCTGATCTAAAGATTGTTGACCAGAATGTGACTCCCTGGATGCAGGATCTCCGGTGACAACACACGCCATAGGCTGCACCGGACACTTCTCAACCCACTCCTGCTCCTCCCTACTCACGTTGGCCAGCTTCTCGGCAACGACCAAGGGTGGAGCCTCAGAAGTAGGTCCCGCAAAGTCGTTGCCGAGAAGGAGGGCGACGCCCCCAACAGGTAACTTCTCCACAATTCCTACATCCAGGTCTCGAGTCACACCATCAACTTCCACCTTCATTCTTACAACCTTGTCGCATTAACTCCCTGAACCACAACCACCCTCGCCGTATTGACAGGTTTACCAGTGAAATTTCTCAGCAGTGTTTGCGATGCCCCAGTGTCACGCAAAATTCTCACCTCATGTCTTCTACCCCCCACTCCACACAACCGAGTCCCCTGTGGTCACCAAAGGCATCACGGACAGGGAATAAGCCTTCCGGATCCTTCTGCACTGGCAGTGTATTTACCTCAGAAGAAATGCCTCTACCAAACTCCGATGTCCTCTTGAACACTCCAATGCCGTGAGCAAAAGACACGGCTGCCGGAGGAGGTCGACTAGGGCACTCATTTGCCTTATGACCCTCCAGGTGGCAACTAAAACACATAAATTTCGGTTTCGGCTTATACTGTGATGTAAAAGGCCCCTGACTTTTCACATACGGTGTGGTGTAAGGTTTGGATTCAGTTTTAGTTTCATGGCTCTTCTGTTTAAATGTGTCATTGTTACGGGGAGGGGGAGGATAACGGTCCTTAGCACTTACATCGTACTTCTGTGAGGACCCGCAACCCCGAATCAACGACAGCCGTCGATCAGCCATTTCTGCTGCTTCGACTAGAGTTCTTGGGTTTTTCTCTTTAAGTTCAAAGTTAGATCACCGCCCGTGCTCTTAAAGAACTGCTCCAACATCATCAACTGCTTAATTTCATCAAATGTTGTTACCTTCTCAGATCGGAGCCAGTTCCCCATAGCATCGGACAAGTCCCGGGCGTGTTCCAAAAAGGTGCTATCTCTTCCCTTAGTTACACCCCGGAACTTCAAACGGTACGTTTCTGGTTGCAGTTCGTAAGCCCTCAGGACAGCCTCCTTGAGATCCTCATACACAATACATGAATCCAAAGGTAACGTATCGTAGGCTTTAAGACCCTTGCCTATTAATCTAGAGGATACAAGTGCTGCCCATTTATTCTCTGGCCACTGATGTTCCTGGCACTTCTTCTGAAACCGTGCGAAAAATTCTGTTACACCACTCTCATCAAACACCGGAACCAGTTTCAATAAGTGCGAGAGAGATTGATCATGAGCACGGTTACCAGCCCCAAGTCGCTGTCCCGTTGTCTCTACTCGCGACTTCTCTACGTCCCTGTCGGCACAGTACTTAGTCGACTCAGCTTGGATTTTTGCTAGCTCTATTTGCTGGTGACTTTTTCTCTCATCTATCTTGGCTAATTCTATTTGCTGCTGATGCTGAAGCTTAGCTAATTCGAGCTTAAACAATAATTCTGGAGATAACCCTTAAGGAGGTGAAGGTGCTACAATGTTTGAAATTACCGGTGGTCCCCCCAGGGGCAAGCCTCCCTGCCAGTCACCACCCAACTGCGGAAGCGTACCCGGGGTCGGCAAAATACTGGGACGGCTGGGAGTCGAGTGTAGGGCAAGCATGGCCGAAGGGCTCTGAGCACTCAACCCATCTCGCTCACCAGTCACCCTGCCCAGTACACACGTTGTCAAGTTATCCCTGGTCATGCTGCTAGTAACCGCATGACCGATAGCTGTGGCCAGGCATTGAAGACCGTACCGCTCCATACCCTCCAACCGCTCGGCCAGTAACAGGCCATTGCAAAAATATCCTAGCATCCTCCTCACAGTTCACCTGATTAACCATATCATCATACTGCTGTTCCTCAGTTTCGACATTACGTACTGTGTCTCCATTCTCCTCTGATCCGGTATAAGACATGATGCTCACAAAAATTTCCCACCTCAATATTCAGAAAAGAAGTACCCCAAACTCTTATACCTCAATATACACACAAAAATTCTCGGAAATACTCAAGGGCTATACTATGTTGCAAAAAAAAAAATATTCTTGCTGATCCAAGCAATATATTCCCCAAAACAACAAATGTTCCCTGCTAATAAATGTAGGTTCACCAAATCCTAGGTAAGGTCGCCATTTGTTACGACTGGGGTTTAAATATCTCAGGGCTCTAATTCATTGGACTAGTAATGGCATAAATGCTACAACGGAAAGCGCTAGCTCCAACCTCTGATGTATATTCCCAGTGAACAAAGAACACAAATACTCTACAGAGTTCTATATGCAATAATAGGCTATCAAACTCTCAATAAATGTGCGTCTACTCTAGGCTTAATGTTATGTGAAAACAGCCTATTACTACCTATAACCGAAGGTGCTTGGTTATGGTATGCTAAGTAAGGTGGTAAGAGAAGTTACAGCTTACGTTACTTTAATCAATAAATGTCAGGCACTCCTGCATGAAAGAAAGTGCACTAAAGTCCTTCACACTCTAACAAGGAATCTTCTTTAAATGTTAGATGCTATAAAGATGCTCGTATCGGAAATGGAACCCAAAAAGGCAGGCAGCGGAACAATGCTCGTGCAGGCTATGCACACAAAAAGGCAGAATATAATGCCGTCGGAGCCAAGAATATTCTAAACACTACAACAATAATAATAATCGCCACGACAATGCAGTATTCCTATCAACAAAAAGAGCCTAAGTCGTTTGTGTCTCAATACATCAAACTAGGCTGCGAAATGCTTGTGTAATAATAAATGGGTATGCATAAAAAGAGTAATTAGGTTAATATACTTAATGTCTACTGTGACTGATAAAGTCTAGCTAGAGTCAATGATACGAGATACTGGTGCGCATGGCATGCCGCATAGCCTAGTGCAAATCTCAAGTCTGTGCGTCAAATATTACGTTATAGGGAAGGGTAGCTCTCTTGAGAAACCTTAATACCGAAGTATTAAGCGTTCTCCTGGCGTACCTCAAAGACAAACAACGAGCTTAGAACAGTGCAGAATGGTATAGACAAAAAGCCCTCATTTGTGCATGCTCTACTCTCAATGGCACACAGACTAGAATTTACTCAATCAACTCCAGTTCTCAGGTATGTCGTGCAGCTTTTTCCTAAAGCCAGCACTCATAGGAAACAATACCTTATAATATCAGACTCCTAGTCTAGCATTATCTAATCCAGCAGAACACTAATAATTATAGGAAGCGGCAATATGAAAGCCAACCAATGCTTCGTGATCCACTTATCTTAACAACTAACATACATGGGTTATATCAGACCTTAACGCACAATACAACTGGCCAGCATGAAGCTGATTTTGCAGAGTTAACCAGAGGGGGTATAATATTAATAAAAAGGTGGTGAAAGATATGAAAAAGAGAGAGGTAGGCAGAGGAAAAGATTCTCAGGTGCGAAGCGGGGGACAGATAGCAAGGGATGCGTTCTAGAAACCAGATCTGAGGGAGAGAGTGGCGAGGAACTGTATATATACTCGCACTAGCTCGAGGCGCGTGGGAAAAAAGCGGTTACAAGTCCTCTAGCCACTAGCAAGGGAGCTAGCAGCATGGTAAGGACCTCTCTCCACCAACCCCCACGAGGCAGCCAGCCGTGACGTCATCGAGCGGGACAAAACACTGCGCGCTCCCTCTCACTCTGTTCTACTCTCTCTCTCTCTCCCAGATCCCATCATTACTAGTTAATGATAAAACATATACTTTACAATTAAGTATATAAAGCCTTGACATGGGTGATAACAAAGAGCCTTTCTGGACTGCCCATGACACGAGCTTTCATATGAAATAAAGCACACTCTAATACATAAACACTAATACATCCACTGCCCTGGCGATCCTAGCGAGTCACTGTAGGACAAGCCATGCGGTTCTAATGGAGTGGTTAACGTCACATGCCCTCAATACCTTCTTTGCATCAGTTTTTACAACAGAAGACCTTAGTGATATCCCTACACCATCGCCGATTCAGATTGATAATTCAGATGTTCTAAGCAATATCACCGTTACAGAGAAAGAAGTATTGAATTGTTTAGATAAACTCAAGGTAAATAAAACGCCTGGACCTGATACAATCTCGCCTAGAGTTCTAAAGGAAGCTAAGGATGAGCTCTCCAAACCACTGACATTACTATTCAATAAATCCTTGCAGTCTGGAACTATGCCCGATCAGTGGAAGCTAGCCAACGTAACATCGATATTCAAAAAAGGCAGCAAATCCCTACCCAGTAACTATCGTCCAATTAGCTTAACCTCAGTTGTATGTAAAATGCTAGAAACGGTCATACGAGACAGACTCGTAAATCACTTAGAGGAAAATAACATACTTTAAAGATACTCAACACGGCTTTCGTAAAAAACGTTCCTGTTTAACAAACCTCTTAGACTTCTTCCACGATATCCTCAACCTCTACGATGAGAGTAAAGCTGTAGATATTATATATATACCTTGATTTTCAAAAGGCCTTTGACAAAGTTCCCCACAAACGTTTACTGCTGAAACTAAAAGCGCATGGAATACAAGACGGTGTGTTGAAATGGATAGAAAATTGGCTCAGCGACAGAAAGCAAAGAGTAGTCATAAACGGTAAGGCATCTAAATGGACCAATATAAGTAGCGGGGTACCCCAGGGATCGGTACTAGGTCCAATTTTCTTTCTAATTTACATCAACGACATAGATGAGGGTCTCACCTGTACAATCTTAAAATTTGCTGACGATACTAAAATTGCAAATAGCGTACTCTCAAAAGAACAAGTTGACGATATGCAACACAATCTAGATAAATTGTCATGTTGGGCCCAAATTTGGCAAATGAGTTTCAATGCGGATAAATGTAAAGTACTACATATCGGATACCTAAATGAGAAAGCAAACTATTCGATGAATGGCACTCAGCTTAACCTCTGAAGTGCGCATGGGGGTAATTGGAAACGTCCCCCTGTGCTGACGTATTTGAGGTGTTTCCGCCACTAAAATATTCATTGTGCCATTAATAGCATTAATACTTATCCATATGCGCCTATTATGGGTTGATTATAAAGGTATTAACCTGAAACAACAATAAAACGAGTGAAAACAGCGTTTGGATGGTCAAAATCGGAGATATAGCCCGCGAGTTGTATAATGTATGGGTGAGGCAATCTGCTTTCCCGCCAATTTCCCCCAAGGCCACTGAGACACAGTCGATCGATACTCTCTCTCTCTCTCTTGCACTCGCTTGCTATCAGTGATGACCACACCCTCCAATCGGATTTCTAATGTTAGCACGAAAATATACCTCAGAATAAGGGAATAACAGGGAAAATAGGTGATAACTGAAGGAGAGGAGGAAAGTGGGGAAGGAGGGGAGGTAGAGGACTGAGATTTTGCATGGCCCAGGGGCCAAAAAAAAAATAAAAATAAAAAAAAAAAAATATAATTTTTTTTTTTTTTTTTCGATGTCAAAAGTTGATTTTTATTTTCTCTGACTCTTAAGAGTCTCCCCGCAGTGCGCCGGGGGAACTCTTAAGAGTCTCCCCGCAGCTCCCGGGTTAAGAATGTAAACAGAGAAACCGATCTGGGAGTAACAATATCGAGTAACCTAAAACCGAGTCAACAATGTTCAGAAGTTGTTAAGAAGGCAAACAAAATAATTGGCTTTATAGGCAGGTCATTTGAGCATAAATCCAAAGAAGTTATCCTAACCCTTTACAATTCCTTGGTCCGCCCTCTTCTGGAGTACTGCGTTCAATCCTGGTGCCCTTATTACCAAAAAGATATAAACAAGCTAGAACGAGTTCAACGTAGAGTTACCAAAATGATAGCTAGCCTAAAGAACAAACCATAAGAAGAGCGTCTTAGAGAATTAAATCTATTTCCTTTAACCCAGCGCAGATTAAGAGGTGACTTAATTCAAGTGTTCAAAATCATCAAAGGCATCGACAATATGAACTGTAGTAAGTACTTCACTATCGACCAATCTAATTACACGCGGGGAAACGGTTGCAAAATCATTGGTAAATCTTTTAACTCACACGAATCTAAGAATTTCTTCTTCAATCGAGTTGTCAACTTGTGGATTGGGCTTCCCCGAAACGTTATAGACTGCATCACCGTTGATTCATTTAAACTCCGCCTAGACAAATATCTCGCATCAAACCCGCGACTGACTGCGTTTGTAAATTAATAACTTTATTTTATCCCCCCCTCAGTTACTAACCCATCTGTCCCCTACTAACTTCCTAATCCAGCCACGGACATTAGTTCCAGGGAAGTAATTCCCTTCCAATGTTCCCTTACCCACTCTAAACCACTGTTTGGACACTTGATCCTCAGTGTTTTGGAGGACAAGCAACCTAGAAGGGTTACTAGATATGTTGTTGCTTGATTTCCTTTGTACTCCTTTGTGCACTATATCCGCACACACGCACATGCAGGTTATTCACAAGTACAGCATGTTCGTACGCAATCAACTATATACACAGATCCCCCTGTGAGAAGACAAACACACACAACTCCTCTGTGAGCACACACACACGCACACACACGTGTGGCCTTTAAGGTAATCAGGAGTGCTAAAGCAGGACCAAGAGGAATTGTGTGTAGAAACGTGAAGTATGTGGATGGATCATTGGAGTGTGGAGGTGGAATAGTGGGAGAGGGGGAGAGAGGGTGGGAATATGGAAGTGGAATTACAGGTGGATGGTAGGTAGATTGACAGAAAGAAAGAATTGCAGAAGAAAGGGTTACACTAATACTATAGGGGGAAATTTAATGTTGTAATCAAATGTACACGATACTATAGAGGAGGAGGAACAATAAGTGGGATGTGATATGAGAAGGGGAGGAATATTGAAATAGGAGGAACAAGAGTAGGACAAACATGTCTAATTGTATTGTCTGACATTATCATTAGATTTGTCATCAGAGTGGTTCCATAATAGTACCAGGATGATTACAATGGTATCACTTAACCGAGCTGGAGGAACTGGGGGGGGGGGAAGTGAAATAGTCATGGTTAAATTCTAATCAAATCGCCACGTCTATGAAGGCGTAGTCCTCCACGAAACTGTAACCTGCTTCTTTGAATAATAACTAAGGTTGCTTACCTTATAATTATCGGCTCATTGTCGAATGAATACGGTGTCCAAAGGAGTGGGTTAGAAACCGCTCTCCCAAGAAAGGTAAGTGAAGTATATTATACATAACATAGACAAATATATGTAATGTGGAAATATATTGACATTTGGTAAGGGAGGTGGAGATTGATTGGTTGATGATTGTTAATGGTATTATCAGAACAGGTTGGTAGTGAGTGGTAAAAGGTGGAACAATGTAAATATATTAACAGCAGTGTAGTAAATGTTATGGTCGTGAAAAGGGTAATACAAGTGTACATAATAAGCTACCCATTTAAAGGTAAGGTATATTGATGGTAATAATAACCCATCTAATACAAGGATTAACAACCAATTATCTCAAATACCTATTTTCTTACATTTTCTTTTTTGTTTTAGTGTGAGAGCAAAGTAGAGTATGACCTGTTTCAAATAGGTATGGCAGAAATTTAGAACAAATAGTCTATACATTTCCTCACCTAGAGATGGAGGACAAGTTTTACGACTTGGGAGATACCATCTCCACCAGTGGTGGGGCCGAGGCCGCAACTGTGGCCTGAATTAGATGAGACAGTTCGTAGAACTGTTGCCAATACCTACGATGGCTGGGTAAAGTTCAGAGAACTTTTGCCTCTACTTACTATTCCCTCTCCCCTTGAAGAGAAAGGTGTACGTTTTATGTTAGAAGCACAATAACATATGCTTCAGAAATGTGGCCTGTCAAAGTAGGTGATATCAACAGAATGGAACGCAACGAGATGCGCATGGTGATATGGATGTGTGGGGCCAAACTGCAAGACAGGATATCTAGAAAAGAGCTGAGGAGGCGGTTAGGCATCAACATCATCAGTGATGAAAGAGTAAGGAAGGAATAGAAGAAAAACGGGAGTAAAGATATCCCTTTCAGTACCGATGACGTTCTTTGCATTATATTCTGGCAACTATTAGACGATGTTATTCAGCTTAAGATGGATAATGTGGTAGCTAAAATAATTAAGTGAGATAGTCTGTAGCCTTCAATTTCAAGAGACCCCTTGAATAAAATAATATAATAGTTGTCAGAATAAAATGAAAATTACATCACCGGTACTGAATGGGTTAAAACATAGGAAGTGGAATGTGAGGAAAGAACTCAAAGAGAAGGGAAGGATAATACTGTATGAGGTGAATATGCAGGAACAAAGGAGAGAGGTATACATAATGGTAAATACAGGATTAGTAGATGAACGGGAGTAGCGGATATAACAATGGCTGACGGTAGAGGAAGTAGAATGTGAGGAGGAGGTACGATTATAATACTGCACAGGCTGTCAAATGAGCTATGAGTCCCATTATTTTAGTCACTAGTACTACATATACAAAGTTAAATTATGCTCTACAGTTCTTAACATGGCTTTGTATGAGATACAATAACCAAAACCATAAAATCCCACGCTAATTGTCATGTATTACCTTTCATATTAGTTCTAGTTTAAAAAAAAAACAATGGTCCTAGTCTGTCACCCTGTATTACTGTAAGAGGTGAAGATGCAGGGACAAAGGAGAGAGTAGGTATATACATTGGTGAACAAAGGAAGAGGGGATACTGTGTGATAACAGTGATATATAACAGTGATTGGGAGAGTGAGATGATAAAGATGATGATGATAGAAGGGATGACACAGTAGGTATGAAGGATGGTAAACAAAGGAATAGGGGATACTGTGTGATAATAGTAACCATAGATAACAGGAGAACTGGATTTGACACGAAAATGGCCACTTTGCAGTAAGGGACCCAAAGATGGAAAATGGACCTTTAACTTCAATCCTCAAAATCTCGGCTCATAACCCACATAAATTGATGAAACTCACGGTGAAGTCAGCTAATTCAATGTCTATTTTAATGTCTGAAAGCGGTATCTAAATCCGTCCACTTGTTTCTTTGCACCGCTGGAATATACAAGTAAAACATGAGAATTTGTATAATAACGGCTGGCTATATAAGTACAACCTCAAGCATACACAGTTATATTTCTAGTTGACAGATTTACAAACGCAAGCCAATGTACACAAAAATACTAATTTTATATCACTCTTCAAATAGATCACTGTACATAGCTTTGACAGTCCACTTACACAGCTCTTTTTCACACCTGTGAGCTTGCGCCTATTGTCGTCATTTTGTGACCTTGTGTCAGCCCCTGTGGCAGCATCAGGATTGCACTTAGCGTGGACATTACTGTTGATGTCGCGCACCATGTTGCCGGCAAACAGATTGAAAAGGGCGCCAGCCATTTGTCGCATGAGCTTGTCCACCAAGCTGTGTCCCTCAGAACAGGAGGCCCCGGTCAGCTGGGCGTTCTCGCTTCCCAGGGTGCTCACCAGCTCCATGAACACCTTCCTGGGCAGGTCACACTGTAGCAGCTTGTGCCGGTTGGTCTCCTTCATCACCAGGAACCTTCAGATATGACAGATGTCAATCGTGACAGTAATGGCAGTGGAGGATGGAGCCAGGAGCTTGCCACGGTCCAACAGCTCCGTGAAGGACCTGTAAATGGCCTCCACCTGCTCGCCATGGTTCTCTTCAAACCTGGCTTCCAACGGTGCAGCCTCTCTGTCGACCAGCAGGTCAGCACAGGCACCACACTTGTTGCCCCTGGTTGCCGAACATTCCAGGGAACATTTCTTTGAGGACTTTGTGGGAGCACCCGGTTCTGGCCATAATAATATTAGCAGTAACACTCCCTGCATACTAAAAAAAACTCTTACATAATGCAGAAAGATAAAGTGATCCTACTTAAAGTATGATATATTTATGTGTGCATTTCAAAGTTTTAGGAGTTTTTAGCAATATCTACTATTTTTAAACAATATTTGAAGACGTCCATCGACGCTATCGCCGACGAGTAGTTTAACCTCGCACCTCACCGTTTTCTGTTTACCCATTTTCTTACGATGTGCAATTTTGGGTTTGTTTGTCACTCTCCCGCAGTAATATTTAGTTATTTGACGTCTTCTACATCATCTTTAGGAACAATGGGGGTCTGGAGGCGGCAGCCCCCAAGTTAGTTATGGTTGTCAGGTAAGGTTAGTAACACTATTGTCGTCGTCGGAGGAAGTGGGTGCTTACCTAATCGTAATTAGTGGGGGAGTATGAAGAAGCCTTCTTGTATAGACCCACACCTCTAATATTTAGTTATTTCAAGTTAAAGCCTCCCAAAATTGGAGGTGGGTTTGTTTACGTTCCGTCGTAAGTGCAACCTAGCCGAGTCGCATTATCAATGGAAGCATTAACCTAACCTGACAACCTAAACTAACCTGAGAGTTGCCGCCACCATACCCCTGCTGCTGTCCGCACATCAGTAGTAGGGCTTTTTAAATAACATAAGACTAAAACAAAACTAATTTCCAGTAATAATCATTATTATAGAAAGATTATAAACCTAAAAAAATAACAAATCCAAAAAAATAGAGAAATAAATGAAAATTGCTGTGGTCCGTTTCCTTAACACTTTGGCTGCGGCCATATTTCCGCCATATTAGGGCTCATTCAGGCACTCCTGAATGATTATGCAAGTGTCTGAATGAAATTAAATGTACCGGTATTCAGCCAAAAACTAGAAGAAAATAGCTTCAAAATGTTATTTTAACTGCTATAAACTTCCCACACATCTCTAAATGTACTGATGTTTCCAATATGTAGACTGGCGTTGAGTAGAGCTCTCTAAGTCAACTGGTTCAGTTGTGATGACGATTTCCGTGGGCATGGAGCGCATTTTGCCGCGATTTTAGCAATATGACACACTTTTCAAGACTAAATCTGTTTTAGCAGACCACAAAACAACAAAGCTCCGACGTCTGCTTGCTTTTGGAAATGCGTCGCCTCCGACAGGCTTTGTTTACATACGTCGGACGCGTGGCTTTCAAAACAAGCTTAATAGGCTTTCAAGCTTACGGATTTTAAAATGCTGCCCGGGCTCCTGCCCAGCTGCCGCGGTGTCATTTTAAAATGCTGCCCGGGCGGGAAGGGCTAAAAACGATAATTATTTAGAAAAGGCTCGCCGCCTTATTATAAATAATTTATTAGGGACAATGCAGGTCTATGGAATCCTTATACTGTACTCATGTATAATCCACTGTGGAAGAATAATTTTGATCATATTTATATAACCCGATATTAGTGGAAAAAAGGGCAAGAATGTAGTTACCGGGTGTACCGCCCGTCTTGTTTACACTACGCGGACGCTCACCATCATGTTCCCGTCTATTTTGACTGCCTTTGGATACAAAAATACATTACCCTAACCAAACAACATAACCTAACCTAACCTAGTATTATAGATTTATAAGTATTTATTTTATTATAAGTATTTATAGATGATTTATGTTGTATATCGGTAGTGGTACACCCGGTAACTACATCCATTCCGAAAAAAGTCCTATCACTCTCAGAGCTCCTTCGGACATCCTTACTGTTTACAAACTTCTTCAGTATGGAGTATAATCGATATTTACCCCCTGCTGGTAACACAGCTGATGATTTCAATAAGTCATGGGGGGCTTCGCCCCCCCTTAACCCATCCGTGTCCCACATTGGAAATATAGGTAGGCCTACTGGTAACTAAAACCATGAAAACACTAATTTCTCAAAATCTGGAGGAAAAAACATGAAAAATAAGGGTGCGAGGTTTTCCCTATAATTAGGCTACCGTCAACTGGGGTGAATTCGGACATGGGGTGAATTCGGACATTATCGCAAAAATCATAATCAACATCATCAAATATTTTTGCGATAATGTCCGAATTCACCCCGTGTCCGAATTCAGCCCAGTTGATGGTACCTTAAAAACTATGGCAAGAATGTAGTTACCGGGTGTACCGCCCACCTTGTTTACACTATGCCTTTGGATATAAAAATACATTAGCCTAACCAAACAACCTAACCTAACCTAGTATTCATGCAGTAATGACAGGGGCAAATAGCAGAAAATATAGCGTCGAAATAGACGGGAACGTAAGTGCGAGCGCACAACATGACAACCGTACACCCGGAAACTACATCCTTCCCAAAACTATTAAAACCTTGAAATGCACCTACAAATAAACCATTCTTTAACACCTTACGAGCGGCCTATGCGGTTTATTTATGTGTACCGCACAGCGGGGTGTTTTTAGCCAAAATAGGGCTGTTTACGTGATCATTTTCATGCCTAAATAAGACCCAGAACGTAAAACAAGTACCTATCCCTGAAAGGGCATAAACAGAGCTTTCGAATGACACCATAACGATCCTTGTATGATGGATAGTTTTCTTGCAATAACCGTGCAACGCGAGTGCAAAAAGCAGGTAATTCGGTACTTTCGGTACATAATTGAGTATGTAGCGAGTGAGAGAGGGAGGAGGGAGCTGAGATTTGTGTCAGTAGGTTCGCCGCGGTGGTCTGGAGCAGTCATACGCTCGCTAGTCTCCTGCCACCACTTGTCTCTCTCTCTCAGCCACATTACGTGCTGAAATTGCCACTCGAGTTATGTCGAGCGCCGCCACATAGTCCAGCTTTATTTAACTCGACTTATGTTGCTCGCCGCTAAATAAGGGTTAAATAGGATGGGTTACTCTTTCTGTATTTTGCAAGCGTTTCATTTAATAGGTGTGGAGTGTTACTGCTGCTATTACTGTTATGGGTAGCCACCGTAGCCTAGCCTATCAAGGAATTGTCTTAGGTGTTAAATTTTCACATAGCCTAGCCCTAGCCTAGATATTTAAAAAAATACCATAGATTTTCATGGAAAGCTTAGCCTATTATAAAGATAAATAAAATGTTCGTAAGTAGGCTAAGTTATTTTACAAGATCCAGCATTATTGTTGGTGTCAAATTAAACTGACTGGTGTCACTAATGTTTCGGCTAACTGCTTCCACATCACTTCCAGGACCATTTATCCATGGTGCCTTCATCACTGTCATCATTATGCCTTTCACCACTTTTAGGATAGTATGTGGGATCGACAGCATCGCTGCCATCACTGGAGTTAGGCTACTAGAAACACTTGGAATCCAACGAGGAATGTAATTTGTTTTAGCCTAGCTCTGATAAAAAGACGAAGCGCTTCCTTTTTCCGCTGATTGAAGGCCAGCTGGAGTAACTACAGGCTACCAGTTACTCACATTCTCATCACTTGTACATTTTGCCATTGTTGTGATAAATCAGAGGAACATTAAACCACTTAAACACGATAAATCATTGGAAATAATACGCAGTTCAGCAGAGTCGGCCACACTCTGGGAGTATAAAGTTTTAAACATAAACAATGAGGTGTGCAGGGTGCGGGAAGCGAGATGTTTGGTGGCTCAGTTATTTCGTATTTGTTTACGTTTTTCGTTATTTCAGTGACTTATCCTTATTGTCTAATAATACTCTAATATTTTATACATTGTTTACCTTACTGTATGTACTTCAACAGCTATATTATAGCTGTGGTGGTTTTGGGAATCGAGAAACCTGCCCTACATAGCTCACCACAACAGCTTGGTAATATGGATATTCGTATCAGCTAGCACTAAAAACGCCTACAAAATGGACACTTTCAAAGTATTTTGCATATTTAATAATTACAAAATGATAATAGTTCACAAAATCTAAACAGAGAGCACCACTTCAACTAAACAGAGTTGGGTCCGTTACTGCAGCTGCAGGTCGACTTCGCTGGCCTGTGTCAAATCCAGTTCTGTTATCTATGTAGTAACATAAGGATGGAGAAAAAGGAATGATATTGATGATGATGGGGAAAGGATGATACCTAATCAATACACATTTTTCCGTCACTGCCTTCTGCTAAATAATTATGTTTATTCATCCCTGGCTGTCACCATATTTTGATCTTAACCCATTCAGTACGGTGACTTCCGTTTCATTATATGCTGCCAAGTATTACACAATTGTATTCAGCTTAGGAATGACGTCTATCAATTAATAGGCTACACACTATCTTAATTAACCATTTTAGCTATTATATAATCCTTCCTAAGCTTCATAACATCCTCTAAATGCAGCTGAAATATATAAGAATACACGTCACCAGCAAAGAAGAGACTAAACATACCATGAATCCTTTGTATAGTAATGAAAACAACCTAATAAACTAGCTTTGATTTAAATAGCAGATAGGTGTTTCCTAAGCTGAGTAAACAAATGTAATACATCCCTGAATACAGTTGAAATGGCTGCTCTTTAAATCAAAGGTAGTTTATTAGGTTGTTTTCATTACTGTACAAAGGATTCATGGTATGTTTAGTCTCTTCTTTGCTGGTGACGTGTATTCTTATATATTTCAGCTGCATTTAGAGGATGTTATGAAGCTTAGGAAGGATTATATAATAGCTAAAATGGTTAATTAAGATAGTGTGTAGCTTATTAATTGATAGACGTCCTTCCTAAGCTGAATACAATCGTGTAATACTTGGCAGCATATAATGAAACGGAAGTCACCGTACTGAATGGGTTAAGATCAAAATATGGTAACAGCCAGGGATGAATAAACATAATTATGTAGCAGAAGGCAGTGACGGAAAAATGTGTATTGATTAGGTGTCATCCTTTCCCCATCATCATCAATATCATTCCTTTCTCTCCATCCATATGTTACTATTATCGGGAATTTAGATAAATGTTAAATTATATATCACTGGTACATGAAATATCCCAACAAATAGTTATATTATAATTACCAACGACGTTCGTTGATAGGTGTAATCCAGTCCCCCACACGCGGCTAGTTCAATTGCATGACATGTAGGAATGTTCACATAATACAATATCGATACAATGAACTTAGCTTAGAGGACTGGTGATGTAGGACTGTTGTTAATATTATTAGTAGTTGTAGCACATGGTGAACTGTGGGTTGAGTCAGGGCCGGGGGAGGAGATGTTGACTGTACGGTGTTGTTTGAGAGACTGAAGGGCCGGCCTCCGATCGCTTCGCGAAATTACATATGGCTGCCGGCTCATAATAATTATAACCCCTAACTTGGTTTCATAATACATCTAGAGCTGATGTAGATATTTATACATTACAGTTAATATTTAACCTAACTTAAGAATAAACTACAATACACAAAGAACCAGCCGAAATCGTACAAGCGATACGATACCGCCAAATTCAAATGTCCTATTGGACCAAAACCTGTCGGGATCATTACCCTATTCCCGACATATTGCCCGCCACCAAAAATGATATACAGGAACAAAAAAAAAAAGGACATCGAAGTCAAAGATCACCTTGTTGGATCTTTGATCTCCAAAGATCCACGGAACTCATAGCCGTCCTCCTTTTGGGACGAGCGCCACCTGAAGCCTGAGGAGGATCATCCTTCTCATCATCTACTGCCCCACCTTGAGGAGCACTGTCACCAGCACTCTCCCGCGGAGGGGTATCAGTAGAGACGCCAGGATAATCCGGCAGTTCTACATCCTGCTCCAAGGGATATAACCTCACGACTGGGCGAGTAGTAACCCCAGTCGAAGTTCGTATTTTAGCAACCCTTATAAGACCATCAATGCCCTGGAACAAATCGATAATCCTCCCAAGCTTCCAAAATAACCTAGGACGCTCATCATGAATCAGGACGATATCCCCGATACGAGGCCATCGTTGATTCGTCCCTTTGATCTTATGAGAGTGACGCTCGCGAAGAGACAGCAAATATTCTTGGGTCCACCGTTTCCATAGATCGTCGGACACCTTGTTTACATACTGGAAGCGACGACGTGTGGCGTCAGCATTGCCGAACGTAGGGTCATGCAGATCTTCGTCATTTACGGACGATCTAGGAAAGGTATTAAGGGTTCGTCCACGTGTCATCATGGAAGGCGAAATGGGTAAGAGGTCATCAACATCTGCCGAGGTATAGGTCAAGGGCCTGTCGTTGACTGACATCTCAATTTCTATTAAGATGGTTTGCAACTCCCGGCTGGTCACCAGTGCCCTTCCTAATACCTTCTTCATGGCAGATTTGACGATACCGATAGTTCTCTCCCAAATCGCCCCGAACCATGGTGCACGTGCTGGTATAAATCTCCATTGACAACCCTTTCCAGTGAGGGTAGCCACAACCTGCGGGTCATCCATTAAACTCTGGAGATATTTAGAGGCCCCGACAAAATAAGTCGCATTATCGCTCATAATAATTTGAGGGAAACCATTGCGGCCTGCAAAGCGTCTTAGAGTATGCAAAAACCCCTCACTGGATAGGTCGTCAATCAATTCAATATGAATCGCTCTGGTTACCGCACATGTGAATAGGACGGCATATACCTTTATGATATTACCGGGCGATTCTCTAACATGAATCGCTCCGGTGTAGTCTACCCCGGTTACCTGAAATGGTTCAGTCCTTTGTACCCTGAACTCAGGCAAGGGAGGTAGATCTACTGGGGAGTAAGGCTTACCCTGTAATCTTTTACAGATAGTACAGCTATTGTGGATCCCTTTAATTGCTTGTTGCATCTTAGGGATCCACCAACGTTGTCGCATATACGCCAGAACATAATTTACGCCAAAATGTAGGCAGGTCCGATGGCATTGGCGAATCAACAATTTGGTAATCAAATGAGAGGAGCTAAGGAGGACAGGATATTTTGAAGAATCAATAATGTCCGCCTTTTGTATCCTGCCTCTACACTTAATTATGCCTCCTTCCATATATAATCCTAGCTGCCTCATTAAGTTTGAGGGTTTGGCCTTTGACTCCTTGCTCAGGATTTGATGTTCAGTAGGATAAGATTCCTTTTGTACTAAACATATTAGTTCTGCTTCTGCTGATCTCAATTCATGGAGTCTGATATGCTTCGAATCTTCACTAAGGAAAGACCCGTGAGCCCGACTTCTCATGTTGTTAATGAAACGGTATATCCATGCAAATACCCGTATTACTTGATCATAGCTGCCGTAACGTTCCCACTCTACCAACTTGTTA
Organism: Paralithodes platypus; assembly: GCA_032716605.1. Classification (NCBI taxonomy): domain Eukaryota; kingdom Metazoa; phylum Arthropoda; class Malacostraca; order Decapoda; family Lithodidae; genus Paralithodes; species Paralithodes platypus. The sequence continues at coordinate 33,389,333 of CM064570.1, read as the reverse complement.
TCCTGATGTGTAGTACTCACATTCGAACTACTTAACACATCATCTTGGGGCCGACTTGAAGGATCAGATATGTATTCCCTGAAATCCTGAGGCCATTCAGTTGGAGACGTAAGCCATGGAGGTCCATGCCACCAAATAGAGGAAGACATAAACTGCTGTGCTGAGATCCCCCGGGAAATTACGTCACTGGGGTTATCCCTGGTGCTCACATAGCGAAATGTAGCGGTAGGAACTAAGTTATGAATCTCATCAGTGCGATTAGAAACATAAACAGGTAACACTTTCTGGCTATGTACCCATGAAAGCGCTATTTGACTGTCGCTCCAGACATAGACGTTATTAATCTGTAGTATGTCTGTATAAGCATCCAGTGTAAACTTTACTAGACGAGCAGACAGAAGCAATGCAGTAAGTTCTAATTTAGGAACTGTAATCTTCTTTATAGGGGCTACTTTAGCCTTCGCTATAGCCAGTGTCGCTTCACTACCATTACATATGTATATGGCAGTACCGTACGCACTATTACTAGCATCAGAAAAGGCATGTAGATCCACCTGGTGACCACTAATAACCTGACGAGGAAGTTGGACCTTGCAACATGCGGAAAGGTCCGACCGAATCAACCGCCAAGGATCCTGTAACTCAATCGGGAGGGGCGTGTCCCAATCTAGTTTTAGCCGCCACAGTTGCTGTAAAAACATACGAGCACGGATTGTAACAGGCAGCAAAAAACCTAGGGGATCAAACAACCTCGCTGACAAGCTTAAGCAGTTTCGCTTGGTCATAAGCTCACTGCCGCATGGGATGTGACAGAAGGATATACAATCTGTGGTAGTGTCCCATTTGTGGCCTAAAAACTTCACCTCACTATTCTCAGTAGCTACACCGTCAGAAGCAAATTGACCTTTCAAAAGATCACTATTAGTGGCCCATCCTTTTAAGTATAAATGAGCCTTGGCAAATATATCACGGATCTCCCAGCATCTCTTGAGCAATAAATCTTCATTGTCTCCGGTGCCTTGAAGATTGTCCACATAGATCCCCTGCTTGATCTCATTCTTGAAGTCAGGATCTAGTCCAGCCTCCTCAAGATGACGCAAGATAGTAGCGTTGAGAAGGAACTGGGAACAGGTCGCCCCGAATAAGACGACACTGAACCTGTAGACCAGATACTCTGAATCTAGATCCATTGGGTCCCGTGGCCATAAAAATCTTGTCGAGTCCCTGTCTTCACGATGGAGTTGAAGCATCAGGAAGGCCTTCTCAATATCGGCGACCCATGCAAACTTATGACATCTGAAGCGCAACATAATTTGCGCTAGATCAGAGACCAGGGACGGACCCGTGTACAGACAATCATTCAGGCTATAGGAGCGAACACTGGATTTAGCAGAGCAGTCATACACAATACGAACAGGAGTGGTGGAACTGTCCTTTTTAATCCCATGGTGAGCAAGGTAATGGATGTTACCCCCATACTCACTGAGATCTACTCTCTCCACAAATCCACGTTGTACCTGCTCGGCTAAAACTGCCGCATAAGTCTCGCAATAACTTGGATCCTTGACAAACTGCTTCTGAAGGCCACGTAACCTACCAAGTGCTAGATGGAAATTAGTAGGTAATTTACTCTTGTTATCATTCCAAGGGAGCCCTACCACATACTGACCTCTGCCAGAGTCATACGTTACAGTCTCTTCATACGAGCTTAACGCTAGCTTGGACTCACGATCAAGTTCATGTGGGTCAATTCCAATATTGTCCAAGTCCCATAGCTTATCTATATCAGTACATGTATTATCAGGCACATTTGGCCTAATATATTTATCTATGGGGCTTACTGCTACCTTGAGGACCGTAACCACCTCCACCTGTGTGTCTTGAGAGGAAGTGGCATAGGATCCAGAAATGGCATAACCTTGGATCGTGGGGAGCATTATTAGCTTATCTACCCGCCGATATCCAGGGTGAACCAGGTCGTAGTAATAATCAGCTCCGACCAGTAGCATAATACCATTGTTAGCAGAGAGTTGATCATCAGCCAGTTTATACCCCTTGCTTCTGAGATATTTCAAATGCGGTTGAATCTCTGATGCTATATAGAAACTGGGTAGTGTGTCGACCACAACAGCCTTGATGGGACATACCTTTTTTCTATAAACATATGAAATCTCCACAATATCATAGTCACTGGAATCTATTTCACCAGTGAAACCATGGAGACGCAAATTCTCTTGACCCTTGCTGGTACACTTGAGCTGGGGTAATGATGACCGCAGAACGAATGACCTCTGTGAGCACTGGTCAAGTAAGGTGCGCGTCATTATAGTATTATTATTACTCCCCACTACTGGCAGCATCATAGTAGGAAGCAATTGACATTCTCGAGAAGCAATGGACATGGCAGATACTTTATCACCCTCGCTCTTACTTTTCTCATGTGACTCTTTGGGGGTTCTCCCCTTTTCTTTTCCGTCGTGCCGATCAGACTGGGTGCAAAGGGAAAACCAATGTTTCCCCTTGCAATACTTACAAGGTTTGATGTAGGAATTGGTGCAGGTACTGTTGAAGTGGTCTCTTGCCAGACAGCTGGTACATAACTTAAGCGATTTAGCCTTGCTAATCTTCTGTGTAGCCTTAGGATACTTAGGACACTGATACCACAGATGACCGTGGACACTGCACAACTTACAACCTAATGAAATTGGCCTTTTCTGTTTAGGAGAAGTCTGTACCGGGAAAGCTGCATTAGATGGCGACATCTCCACTTGTCGGTAGTGTCCAGTACTCTCCATATTGAAGACTTCAGTCTGGTACACCTGCACCAACGCTTCCAAGTTTAGTGGAGAGTCGCTTAGTTGTCGTCTTAAGATTTCCCTTAGGGGAGAGGGTATTTTATTCAAGATATTCACACTAAATATCTCCTCCTTGGTGACGGCCATTGTCTCCATAGATCGGAGTAGGCTCTCAAAGGAGGCATAGTACTCCTTTAGGTCCGCCACATCATAGGATGGAGGATCTAGTGTGAAGAATTTGGTAATTAAAGCAGTCTTGATGACTTCCACTCTCCCGTAAGTTCTCTTCAGCAACTTCACTGCAGACTCGTAGCTGGTAGCTTCTAGCTTGTACCCATCGATTAGCTTCAATGCCTCCCCTTTCAATTGACCACGGAGATATGTGAACCTTTGGATGGACGTGAGTGTTTTATGATGATGGATGGAACACTCAAAAATATCCCAAAATCCAGTCCAGGTAGCCGAATCCCCGGAAAAGGTAGGCAAAGTAAGCTTCGGCAGGTTAAAACCAGTCGCCTTTGGTGTACCGGTATCCTTAACAGAGCTTGATTCTTGGGTGGAAGATAGTCTGGCTAAGGCTGTATTAACGTCCTCAAAGTACTCAAAATCTGCCGACATTTCTTCTTCCACATCGTCAGTAACTGTCAATAAACCATATACCTGCTGAGAATAACTATCATAAGCAGCTAGCGATTTAGTAACAGTAGCAATTTTACCTTTTATCTGATCAGCCGTGGCACTTATTAAAAATTCATCAAGATCTCTTAAACCTCTATTTAAACTTCCCTTCATCCCTCCCTTAAGAATCTTAAATTTCTTCAAATCTGTCATCGTTAAGGTTTAATTTTAAGCAACTTAAACTACAATGAGGTCAGACTACAAACCGTTAATCGCTTAGGAATCAACAGCGGCAAACCCCCATTACTTAAGAAATTTGCTCAAAAAGAATTACATAATACCTACAGTCCCCTTAATATAAACTAACGAAAGGAAATTATCTGACTAGACAACAACATAATTTACACTGGGGCTATCTGTGAGGAGACCGATTACTGCGACGCAAGATAGTCCCTTACCATCTTAATGACCTGGGCCAACAAACGATCGCTGCCTTCATTGGTGAGGTGGACGCCGTCCTCGGACATATACTGGCTCCCAAAACTATATGGGGAGAATCTACCACCAAGGTGCTTGTATTTCCTTTTGAGGAGAGCATTGACCGAGTTCTTCACCTTGTGGTATTCGCCTGCCGGTATACCCCGAGGAGACTCCCTCTGCTCCAATCCCAATACAAGACAGCGGCCATTCGTGGATGCCTCAATCTCATAGGTCAACTCCTGGATCTTAGCCGCGAGCTCCTGCGGGACTACCCCAGAGGCGATGTCGTTACCCCCTAACACTAATACAGTGATCTCGGGCCTTAGGCTCAAAAGACCATCCCAGGCTGGTTGGGACCTGATATTATCGAGAGTGGCTCCTGGGGCACTAAACACCCTCACTACAAAACCCGGGTCATAAAACTCTCGGCGGGAAACCCCTAGGCGACCAACATAACTGTGGCCTAATATACCCACCACTTTCCCCGGGCTCTGATTGTATGAGGAGGTTGGTGTAAAATTCACCCCAATGCCACTTCCTGATGCAGCTGTGGGATGGTTCCTTTGAGCCATGATGTCTTGACAAAAGAATTAAATACTAAATCCATTAAAAGAAAGGGTAAGGTGAAGCACTAATTATTGTAAGCCCTTTAGAGGTAAGCCTAGTTGGTTAAGCTACAATCATGAGGTCTGACTATTAACTGTCAATCGCTTAGGAATTAACAAAGACCGACACTCATGACCGCCACTTTAAGCAACTAGGCCTAGGCTATTATGAAATTTAAAGATAAAAGGTCACATGAGAACCCTCCCCTCCAGCAAAAGTAATAATGAGTCCCACAAAGACAAAACACAATTAACACCACAGGCACACCACCATAGCGAAATGAATAGCCACCACAGACACCTGCAGGCCTAGACTGCCTAGCCTAGCCTATGAGCGCAAAATGGTGACCGACGAAACTACCCCTACCCCAATCTCCAGCCCAGCTAACCCACCAAAAAACGCCAAGGAACACACGCCCAAAAAACCCGGAAACTAGTCCCAAAAAATATAGAGACGGCGCCTAGACGGTAAAAAAACACGAGGGAAGAAGCTGGACCTAAACTAGGGAAATGGCAGGCGGCCAACAACGCGCGAGGCGGCAGCCATTTGTAAGCCCACAAGCGTCAAGGAAGCAAACAAAACGGTACTACGGTAAGGAAGCTTTAGGGTTCGAAGGACCAATATTTATCGGGAATTTAGATAAATGTTAAATTATATATCACTGGTACATGAAATATCCCAACAAATAGTTATATTATAATTACCAACGACGTTCGTTGATAGGTGTAATCCAGTCCCCCACACGCGGCTAGTTCAATTGCATGACATGTAGGAATGTTCACATAATACAATATCGATACAATGAACTTAGCTTAGAGGACTGGTGATGTAGAACTGTTGTTAATATTATTAGTAGTTGTAGCACATGGTGAACTGTGGGTTGAGTCAGGGCCGGGGGAGGAGATGTTGACTGTACGGTGTTGTTTGAGAGACTGAAGGGCCGGCCTCCGATCGCTTCGCGAAATTACATATGGCTGCCGGCTCATAATAATTATAACCCATAACTTGGTTTCATAATACATCTAGAGCTGATGTAGATATTTATACATTACAGTTAATATTTAACCTAACTTAAGAATAAACTACAATACACAAAGAACCAGCCGAAATCGTACAAGCGATACGATACCGCCAAATTCAAATGTCCTATTGGACCAAAACCTGTCGGGATCATTACCCTATTCCCGACAACTATTATCACACAGTACCCCCTCTTCCTGTGTTTATCATTCTTCATACCTACTGTGTCATCCCTTCTACCATAATCACCTTCATCATCCCATTGTCCCAATCACGGTTATATATCACTGTTATCACACAGTATCCCCTCTTCCTTTGTTCAGTAATGTATATACCTACTCTCTCCTTTGTACCTGCACCTTCACTTCTTACAGTATCAGGGTGTCAGACTAGAACCATTGTGTTTTAAGACTGGAATATACCTGTATATGAAAGGTAATACAAAATAATTAGCGTGGAATTGTTTTGTTTTGGTTACTGTATCCCATTCACAGATATTATAAGAACTGGAAATAATAATGTTAACTTTGTACAGCTACTGACAAATGTTAGTGAGTTCTTGCCATTATCTTTATGCCAATATATCCATCGAGATAGATTATCACATCAAATCAGTTATCTATGTATGAATACATAATGAACATTCAATAATATAAAGCTGATTTGATCTGAGCATCAATGGAAATGGATACATTTGCATACAGAATATTGCAAGAGTTCACAAGCATTTGTCAGTAGCTGTACAGGTATATGTAGTACTAGTGACGGAAATGATGGGCTTCATAGCTCGTGTGTGGCCTACCAAGTTGGAACAGGTACCCTGTTCCAAATAGGTAGGCAAGACATCGTGAACCTTAACCTTTATAACTATAAACAGAGCTAGAACAAATGGGCTATACATGTCCTCACCTAGAGATGGAGGGCAAGTCTACTATGCTATCACACTAAAACAATCAAGTGTAAGAATATAGGCATACGAGATAATTGGTTGTACTGATAGTGATTTACCTTTCTATTCTTGTATTAGATGGGTTATTGTTACCATCAATATACCTTACCTGACCTGTAAGTGGGTATAGGTTATTATGTGCACTTGTATTACCCTTTTCATGACCATAACATTGACTACGTTTATGTTATATTATTGTTCCACCATTTACCACTCACCAGCAACCTGTTCTATTAATCCCGTTACCAATCAATCTCCACCTCCCTTACCAAATGTCATTATCTTCCCCTTTACAAGTATTTGTCTATGTTGTGTATCATTTACTTCACTTATCCTTCTTGGGAGAGAGGTTACGAACCCACTACTTCAGACACCGTATCCACTTGACAATGAACCGATATAAGGTAAGCACCCTTAGTTACTATTAGAAGAACCAGGTTATAGTATCGTGGAGGACTATGTTTTCATGCACATGGCGAGTTTATTAGAATTTAGCCATGACTATTTTACTAACCCCCCCCCCCCCCCCCCCACCCCCTACCATCTCCTCCAGCTCGGTATGGATACCATTGTAATCATCCTGGTACTATTATGGAACCTCTATGATGACAAATTTAATGATAATGTCCGACAATACAATTAGACATATTTGTCCTACTCTTGTTTCTCCTCTTTCAATATTCCTCCCCTTCTCATATCGCTTTTCACTTCTTTCTCCACCGCTTCTATATTAGGTTGTACATGTTATTATAACATTCACTTTCCCCTATAGTATTAGTGTAACCCTTTCTTCTGCAATTCTTTCTTTCTGTCAATCTACCAGTCTTCCACCTGTAATTCCACTTCCAGTCTTCCCATCCGTCCTCCACCACTCCCACTATTAGTAGGGTCATTTGCTTGGAATCCGTGACCAATTTGTTCCTACCTTTTTCTCTCGATGGATTTGACAACCTGAACCATTTTAAAGGAAAATTAGCTCCTATGCCCCTCTGAAAAATGACGGCTAACTCTGCTAGAGCCCAATATTCAAAATGGCCGCCAACGCCATCTTGAAAAAAACATGAAATGTAATATCTCTGGCATCAGATGAGCTACAAGGACGAATGAGGTGTCCTTTTTCACTAATTCTGGCATTACAAATCCACTGGAATGGTTATTTTATTGTATTGTATTGTATTGTATATTGTATTGTATTATACTAATACTGAGTGAGAATTTTGAAGAACGAAAGAATATGTTCTGGAAGGAGGTAAATAAAGTAAGGAAAGGAGGACAAAAGAGGGAAGAGTCAGTGAAAGATGAAAATGGAGAATTACTAGTGGAAGCAGTTGAAGTGAGGAAAAGATATGCCGAGTATTTTGAATCTTTGTTAACCCTTCTTTAGCGGCCTATGCGGTTTATTTATGTGTACCGCACAGCGGGGTGTTTTTAGCCAAAATAGGGCTGTTTACGTGATCATTTTCATGCCTAAATAAGACCCAGAACGTAAAACAAGTATCTATCCCTGAAAGGGCATAAACAGAGCTTTCGAATGACACCATAACGATCCTTGTATGATGGATAGTTTTCTTGCAATAACCGTGCAACGCGAGTGCAAAAAGCAGGTAATTCGGTACTTTCGGTACATAATTGAGTATGTAGCGAGTGAGAGAGGGAGGAGGGAGCTGAGATTTGTGTCAGTAGGTTCGCCGCGGTGGTCTGGAGCAGTCATACGCTCGCTAGTCTCCTGCCACCACTTGTCTCTCTCTCTCAGCCACATTACGTGCTGAAATTGCCACTCGACCTATGTCGAGCGCCGCCACATAGTCCAGCTTTATTTAACTCGACTTAAGTGGTGAGCCGCTTTTTAAGGGTTAAATACAAGAGATGGAAGAGAAGCAGTGATTGAAGCAGAGGTGGATGGAGATAGGTTACCCAGGCCACCCAGGTGGCAGGGAATGAATGAAAGGATTGAGGAAAATGAGGTGAAAGAAGCAGTGAAACAAATGAGAGAGGGAAAAGCAGAAGGTTTGGATGGTATTGCTGTGGAGTGTATAAAGAAGGGTGGAGATGTGATAATAGATTGGTTGGTGAGACTTTTCAATGTGTGCTTTGCTGTGTCAATGGTACCAATAGACTGGAAGAGTGCATGTATTGTGCCGTTGTACAAGGGGAAGGGAGATCGGCAGGAGTGTTCAAGTTATAGAGGTATTAGTTTATTGTCAGTGGTTGGAAAGCTGTATGGCAGGGTGTTGATAGAGAGGATAATAAAGTGTACGGAAGTTGCGATAGGAGAAGAACAGTGCGGTTTTAGGAGGGGAAGAGGGTGCGTGGATCAGATGTTTGCAGTAAGACAGTTATGCGAGAAGTATTTAGAGAAGCATAAGGAGATATTTTGGGCTTTTATGGATTTGGAAAAAGCGTATGATCGTGTGGACCGTGAAGCAATGTGGAAGGTGTTAAGGATTTATGAATTAGGATGAAATTTGTTAGAAGCAGTTAAGAGTTTTTATGAAGGGAGCAGAGCATGTGTGAGAGTAGGAAATGGTGAGTTGAGTGAATGGTTTGAGGTAAAGGTAGGTTTGCGACAGGGTTGTGTAATGTCACCATGGCTGTTTAATATGTTTATGGATGGTGTGGTGAGGGAGGTGAAAAGGAGGACTATGGGAAGAGGATTGGGTTTAGTAGGAAAGAATGGTAGAGATGGGAGTTGAATCAGTTGCTGTTCGCTGATGACACAGCATTGGTGGCGGATTCTGATGAGAAACTGCAGCGGGTATTCAAAGAGTTTGGTGTGGTTTGTGGAAGGAGGAAACTGAAGGTGAACGTCAATAAAAGTAAAGTAATGTTGTGTAATAGGGGAGAGCATAGGGTGAATCTAGATGTGAGGCTGGATGGGGAAATATTGGAACAAGTAGAGTGTTTTAAATATCTAGGAGGAACGATAAGCAGGAGTGGAGGTATGGAAGTGGAGGTAAAACAGAGAGTGTGTGAAGGAAGGAAGGTTTTCGGAGCAATGGGAAGTATGTGGAAGACGAGAAATCTCGGAGTGAAAGTAAAAAGTGCACTGTATCAAGGAATTTTTGTGCCAACAGTGATGTATGGGGCTGAAACATGGGCTCTGAAGAAAAAGGAGAAAGGAGGGCTGGATGTGATGGAGATGAGCTGCTTGAGGAGTATGTGTGGAGTTACTCGTAGAGACAGATTGAGGAATGAAGAGATACGTAGGAGAGTGGGGCAGCAGGAACATTTGTCAGCCAGAGTGGACAGAAGGGTGCTGAGCTGGTATGGTCATGTTGAACGAATGGGAGATGAAAGGCTTACAAAGAGAATATGTGAGTCAGGTACAAGGGGAGATAGAAGGGCAGGAAGACCCCCATTGAGATGGAGAGACTGTGTAGAAAGGCTTTGGATGATAGAGGAATGACTATAGATCAGGCAGGGGAAGTGGTGGTGGACAGGAGTGAATGGAGAATGCTTGTGAATAGTTGAGTGAACACATGGTCATTTGGAGTAAGGGGTCGGGCGCAAGTTCGACTAGATAATAGTCCATCAGGCGCCTGGCCCGGGGGGACGATTAATATGAAGGGTGTGCCTGGAAGTGTGGTGGGAGGGCTCGTGGCTTTGGCTCCGCTGCATGTCTGCCTGCCGAGATCGGAACCTCTCCGGGTGGTCAGGGGCCGGGGGAGTGCTGGAGCGACCTTGGTAACCCGGGTCTCTGGGTCTTCTCCTGAGTGACCTGGATGTGTGTGAGTTTGTGTTTTTTATCTGTGTTTATTTTTTGTTTTATGTTGTTTTTGTGTTTTCCCTGTTCTTGCTCTGTCTTGAGTCGGCTACCCCCAAAATGGGGATTGGGCCTGAGCATATAGATAGATAGATAGATTATACTAATTGTACATACAAATCTGCCACTTCACTGTCACTACATGATTCACTGTATGAGCCACTATCAGAATCACTGTCCTCACTTTCGCTGCTATCATCACTGTTGTTCTCTGCCTGCGGTGTTTACCTAATATTACTTTTTTACTGTTTCAGATGGATCGCATGCCCATCTGATGAAAATCGCCGACTTGTGAAGTGACCGAAATAATGGAAAATAGTAGAGAGAGTGAAGAGTTACCAGACAAGACATTAAATGAATACGAGTGCATTTTACTCTGTGGTAAGCGATGTACCGCAGATGATCGTTTGGAAAACATTACACCTGAGAAGTGGGAATCCATCCGGGAAAAGTCTTTACAATGGAAAGAACTTGATAAGTTTCAACATATACATGAAAATGTGGATTGGGAGAAGGGACCAAAGGGTCACCACATGCATAGCACTTGTTACGCATCATTATCCAGCAAGCGCAAGCTCTCTCAAGCCGAAAAACGCAAACACAAATCCGAGGAACGTCATGAAAGAGATGAAGCATCAGATCAACAAGACCCTTCCCCAGAGGCCAGTGCACCTAAAAGGCTCCGCTCCAGTATGGGTGTCCTTCACGATAAGACTCTATGTGTGTGGTGCATGAAAGGGGCATACAAGAGTACTGATCGTGACAAGCAGATTTTACTCCTATCAACAGTAGATGCCTGGACTAAATTCAAGTTACATACTGTCCGTCTGGAAGATGAGGTCATGAGATTGAGACTTGACACTCTGATTGCGTCCATCCCAGATAGTCAAACAGCATTTGGGTTGGAAATCCGCTACCATCG
>CM064570.1:33295614-33378080 GCA_032716605.1 Paralithodes platypus | reverse complement strand
ACCTTCACACTCCAACACACCTCTATATTCACGTCTGATGCATACTGTATATGGTCAAGAATCATTGGTTTACTCTTGCTTCAACCTTGATTTTTTGTTCTTCCTCACACACACATGATATGGCAAAGTCTATATTACAGACACATGTTTCAAATTCTCTTCCTTCTTATTCTACTTCAAATTAATTCAATATCACGTTTGTCGACAGTACAAGTACGCCTCTGCTCTCAGTTAACACCCTGAGCTCATCTCCGTGCTCTCCGTTCAAGCAAGGTAATACACACCCTGTTTTTCATAGCAACCAAGGGACAACACAAAGCATATCCGTGGTGATGGGCTGGTCTATCAGAGTGAGAACTGAGCGATCTCTGCCATACCCATAGCTTATTCTGACTGTTCCTTTTACTTATATATTTTCTAGATCTCAAGTGACGGCGCCTCTTCCGTGGATTGACCTCCCAATCTGCCAACCTAGAAGTTGACAGATTGGAAGCCAAAGCGTCACATTTTTTTTCCTTTGCCCCTCAACTTTCTCTTCATAATTGCTGAGGGGCACAGGGCCTGGGTGGGGCTTTGGTTTCCCACCGTGTTCCGCACCCGCCCTCGGCTCCCCGCCATGGAGTGGCTTCGGTCACCCCAGGCTTTATTGTGGTAGCAGGGAGGGTTCTGTGGGGGCGCTCGGTTTATGGCCTTGGCCTTGCTCGGGGCCTTGGGGCTGTTCGGCCAGGCAGCCTGGGGAACAGCAACAAAGCATATCCGAGGCTCATACTAACTTCCACATGATTTCATCAGGTCTTACTTGATTTCCTCCCCAAACAACCTCTGACTCTTCTGATCACGGTACCGTTTTCCCAACTATACGAGTTCTACATCCAAGCTCAGAGACACACCCATTTCTTCCCATGAATCCACCCTCACACAACAAAATACTCATTACTTCCTCACAACCCTATTACACTCCAATCCTTCAGCCATGCCTCAAAAAACACCTCACAATCCCAGCTTTCTCTCCATTCTCCATGTGCTTCCCATACCCAATCCATCAAATCGGATATAAACAATTCTACCTTACAAACCCCAATTCCACTTCAAATAACTCCAAGACTCCACATATCGACCTTAGCTGAACATAAACCTCAAACCCGATGCAGAGAGTGAACGGAAGGTAGAAAATGTATTAGAAAACTGCACGGGGAGATGGGGGGAAATAGGAAGTGAATCAGGGCAGATCAATACACGAATAAACATCGAAAGGTCGAGAAAGAAGAGAAACTATAGAAAGAGGGAGAATTGCAGAATTATTATCATCAATGAAGAGGAAAGACAAAGAAAGAAACAACTATCTCCACTTAACACACCATGCACCCCGTTATGCTAAATAATACAATGTGGTCTATTTAGTCATTCTTCAAATATCCATTTAATTGATGCAAAACGACACAATGCCTCAAGCTTGAACTAAAGTATATCTTCGAAATTTTCCTATAGTCTATTTTTTCCCAGCTGATGGTAAATTGCTATGTTACTATCTTGGCTACTCAGCTATAACGTAGACTTTTTAGTAAAATGTTCTGTTAATTATGAAAACTTGGCATTAATATGGCACAGAGACAGAGTAGATTCATATTTTCCATTAACCCGGGAGCTGCGGGGAGACTCTTAAGAGTTCCCCCGGCGCACTGCGGGTAGACTCTTAAGAGCAGAGACTTTGAACACGTACCAAAACTGCGCGTTTATAGCCAGGCGGCTGAAAATTGGTGTGGGTATAGTACTACATGTCAACTCTCGATACCACCCCGCCAAACGCTCGCCCCGCACTCGTGCAAGCACCACCGCACCAGTAACCACGCACTAGTCATGGAGCCTACACGTCCCTCACGCTCGCTCCCTGATGACACAACCAGCCCTCCTTCTGGTGGTGTTAGCCGCCGTGGAAGGCAGAGGGTGGCTGCCAAAGACCCTAGCTACCAGTACGACACGCCCTACAGCTCAGAGGACGAATCACCAGCACCAAAAGCACGTAAAACACGTGCAAGCAGGGCAATGGCACAGAGGTCATTGGTCTTTCGGGACACTGCCACCACGACCCAGGCCACTGCAACAACCACTACCACCACCACTGCCACCACTGCCACCCCTGCCACCCCTGCCACCGGTACCAGCGACGCAGGAGGCCGCCCTAGGGCTGCATTACCTGCGGGGGCAGGAAAAATGAAAGGCACGGCGTAGGGAAAAGAACCCGTACGCCAGCCACAGTGCCCCTACCACCACCAACACCACCAGCCGCCCCTGGCCCGGCTGCCCCTGCCGCCCCTGCTGCTGCCCCTGCCGCCCCTGCCGCCCCTGGTGCACCTGCCGCCCCTGTCGGCCCTGCCCACGGAACAGGGAAGGGGAAGGGGAAAGGGAGAGGGAAAGCGACTGGGAAAGCGACTGCTGGCCCTGGTGTCCCTGCCGGCCCTGCTGCCCCTGCCGCCCCTGCCGCCCCTGCCGCCCCTGCCGCCCCTGCCCAAGGAACAGGGAAGGGGAAGGGGAAAGGGAGAGGGAAAGCGACTGGGAAAGCGACTGCTGGCCCTGGTGTCCCTGCCCGGCCCTGCTGCCCCTGCCGCCCCTGCCACCCCTGCTGCCGCCCCTGCCGCCCCTGCCGCCCCTGCCCAAGGAACAGAGAGAAGGGCGACAGGCACCACCATCATCTTGCCATCAAGGCCATGCACCACTGCTGCCCCTGCCGCCGCCGCCCCTGCCGCCGCCGCCGCCCCTGCCGCCGCCCCTGCCACCACCTCTGCTGTCCCTGTCCATAAGACTCCCGCACGTGCCAAAGTGACCCGGAAAACTCTTACACCATCTAAGTATGCCGCCCTGCTGTTTGATGGTGATTCGCAGGACATTGGCAGCCCGGGTTTCGACGACGAAGCCCTAGCACGGGACCAAGGGTGGGGGGATTTGGGAGTGGACAGTGGGAGTGAGTCCGACGTCGGTGACGAAAACGAGGAAGGGCATCGTCTGTCGAGTGAAGAGGAGGGTAATGATGATGAAGTGCTGTATCGCGACCATGGAAGCGATATTTCAGACGCAGAAGCAGACGCAGACGACATTCCGATCCCTGGCATGCCTTCGTTCGATTGGTCTGACGGGGTCAATTTTGTACCTGACGTGCCCCAGTTCAATCCTGGGACGTCAGGAACAACTGACGACTGGCCCTGTGATGATCAAGCGAACGAAAGCGACTTCTTCCTCGCTTTTTTCGACATGGAGGTAATGACGTACATCGTTGCCCAAACAAACGCCTACTACAGGTGGGTGTTTGGCAGATTGGACGTCCCTTCTCTCCAAAAGCGAGAATACGAGGCTGGGTGGATACGACTGTGGCAGAATTTCTGACGTTCTTTGCCTTGTTGTTCCTCATGCCTCTGATCAAGAAGCATGTGTTGCAACACTACTGGAAGCACGACCCTCTCATCGCCACCCCAACTTTCAATAAGTTCATGACTCGTGACAGATTTTTGTTGCTGCTAAGATTTATGCACTTTGCAGACAACGAAAATCCTAACAGGATTGACAGGATATGGAAAGTTCGGGATGTGTTCACCATGTTGTTGGAGAGGTATAGGAAATACTTTTACCCCTTCCTCAATTTGGTGATTGATGAGTCGCTCGTGCTCTTCAAAGGACGTCTTGTTTTCAAGCAGTATATCCCCTTGAAGAGGCATAGGTTCGGAATCAAGCTCTTCGTGTTGTGCGACTGTGAAACTGGAATAGTGCTTGACATGATCGTGTATACAGGAACTGACATTGACGTACCGAAAGCCGCTGCCAATGACCCCATGGGCATGTCAGGTGCCATCGTCAGGAAAATGTTGGCACCTTACCTGGGCAAAGGCCACATCATCTACACTGACAACTGGTATACTTCTCCTGCTCTCTGCCAGTTTCTTTATGACAACCAAACGGGGTCATGTGGGACTGTCAGAAAGACAAGAAAGTTTATGCCAAAGTTCACAGGTGATGTCATTCCTCTCACAGATGCCTCCTCCAGTGACACACCTTCAGAAGACGACCTGGCCCAGGAACACCGCGAGAGGCATGTGCGAAGAAGGCGACGAAAGGGGCAGAAATACAAGCAGCTCGAGAAGTGTGGGAAACTGATAGCCCTGAAGTGGAAGGATAAGCGAGATGTCCACCTGCTTTCCACCGTCCACACAGGTGCCCAGGTGGATTCTGGCAAAATCCACTACCGAACCAGGAAGACAATCTACAAGCCCGACATGGTAGTGGACTACACCAAAAACATGCGCCTGGTGGACAAGTCTGACTGTCAGCTGTCAGGTGTTGAGTGTCTGAGGAAGACTGTGAAGTGGTATCACAAGCTCTTCCTCCACCTAGTTGACATAACGATGCTGAACGCCTACAACTTGTGGTTGGTGAAGAAGGATATGGCCCCAAACCAGAAGCTGAAATTCCGGGAGTTCGTGTACAACGTCTCCTACCAACTCCTGGAGAAGTATGGCACCACCACTCACAGACGTACGGCATGGCGTGGGGATCACGTTCCTGACCGCATCCAGCTGGGTGTCGAAAGACACTACACAACCAACACCGAGCTGATTGGCACTCGTCACAGGCAGGTGCAGTGCAACCTCTGCAGCTCCAGTGTGAGGAAACCCCATGTGACCAAAAGAGTCACCTCAATGTGCGCCGAGTGCAAAGTTGCACTCTGCCTGGGTGACTGCTTCAGGGACTACCACACCTTCAAGAACTACTGAGTGTCGGCCCCTGCCCTGCCCTGCCCTGCCCTGGACTCGCCCCGTGCCCTGCCCTGGACTCGCCTCCTGCCCTGCCCTGCCCTGGACTCGCGCCCTACCTTACCTGACCTGACCTAATTGATCACGCTACCTCATAATGTAACATATATATTATATAATGTATAAGTTCCAAAGATGTCCCTGTGATATAGCTTTTACATTATATAATTGTATGTTTCATTATTTAGTTTATAAGTTTCAAAGATTTACATGTAATATACCTTATTTTTTTTAGTATATCAATATATATGTTTGTTATTAGCCTAAGTAATGTGTATATAATTATTTTCTTACCTCAAATGAATTGTACAAAAATAAATATGTTTCAATAAATCATGTCAAACCTACTATGATAATAAAATAAAACAATAAAAAAAGAAAAAAAGAAAACAAGGTCATGTCATTGTATTCTTACAATATGATATATTCTATGAATATTTCATATTGTTTGAATACAATGGCATGATCTTGTAAAAAACAAAATTTATAAATTTTTTTCTAGACAATATAAAACCTTCCCCATAACCCCCTCCTGGATTCGATCCCACTACCCTACGACACTTTGAGTTTTCCAGTCCGCGACCTTACCAACCATGCCACAGGAGCTCATACCAAATATCACTCAAAACTTCGTGTCTACAATCGAAATGACAATATACAAAAAAAAATGAATTATCCCACCAATTTACGTTTGTAAATTGATGGGATTATCAATTATATCATGCCAAGGTTTATAATAGTTTGTCTCTGTCAAGAATTAGTAATTATATAACTTTATTCTGTCAAAAATTGCCCAAACACTCAGCAAAATTGCCCCTCTCAGTGTGACTCCACTCATTTTCACACGGTCAGGCGGTCACGAGGTGACCCTTGCCGCTCCTTGATTCTCCAGCTACAGCAGCTCTGTCTGGGAACAAAATTGGTATAAATACAATAATGGATAAAATACTCTTCACAAATACATTTGTATTGTATAATATTGTAAATAAAAATGAATATAACTGTGTGGGTGTCGAAAATTGCTCAACCAGCTTTCTTATGTCTCGCCTACGCGCGTATATTGGATTATACATAGTCATGACTGTCATACAAATAATTGCAGTAGGTCTCGAATATACATTTAGATTGCATATTACTTCGAAATAAATAAGTAAACGTTTCTCTGGTGGCAATCTACCCTTTCGCAGGTGTAAGGAGACACCAGTCTATATTTAGCCCTCTATCACAACAGGCAATCTGCCTGTGTTGACTCAGCACCGTCGCTGGTGGTCTATAAATATAGTACTTTATTTACAGTCAATGGCCTACATGTTTCTGTGGTACTTCACATGTGTCTAAAATGCAATGTCTGCTTGCATAAAAATGCAATTCTGAAGTCCATTTATATGTACGACATACGCATGTCTCAGTTTCTCTCTCTCTCTCTCTCTCTCTCTCCATTCCTGACTCATGTTATTGTAGACCTGTTGATGGCAACGAACACCAGCCATCTGGTAGACATAAGGGTCAAAATACCAAACATCAATACGCCTGGGGCGCCTCCACAATTATCACTAAGCTGGTTATCTATCTAGAGATCTGCCTGACTTCCATCTCTCCACGACTCACTCACTCACTGCACCCCTGCATGCCTCCCTCCCACCCACCCACCCACCCCCAACCCCCCCTTTCAGGCTTCCGTCTGCTAGAAACACATTCACAATTTGCGTAAATATCGCATCAATTGGGCTATATGCGGTATATTCCTTGTTATATGGGACGCCTACATATGTACACGTCTTTATTATAGCATGAGAGTGCTCTAAATACAAGATTGACGTGATATTTATGGCGTAACACACCCTCTCCCCCTTTCATTCCCACAACTCACTCACACCTTGGTTCACGCATAGAAACTCATTGATAATGTGCGTAAATATCGCATTAATTGGTTTATATGCGGTATATATTTTGATATATGGCACGTATACATACGTACAAGTCTGTATTATAGCGTGACAGTGCTCTACGTACAAGATATACGTGATATGTATGGCGTAAACCACACTCTCAGCTCATAAATTGCCGCCAAACCTCCAACACATCTTCATTCCCGCCTAAATATTCTCTTATAATTCCCTTATATATTGCAATTTTTGGTCACTATGAGGCATATTCATTGTTATATGGGTGCCCTACACATGTATACATACTCTAAATAGCCTAAAAGGGCTCGAAAAAGGAGATATACGTGATAATACGCGGTAACCCACCCCCTCCTCCCTCTCCTTCTATCCCCTGCGCGCGTAAATATTCGGCAGGGAAATCTCGCCGCTCGATGACAATCTAGCCGTGCGGTGCCATTCTCTCCACATTTTTCAACTACGGACCGTTCCCCTACCCCCCCCAGACATTTTTTGGGGGGTCAAATATATATGGGCCGATGCACGCAAACATTCCCTACACGATGATGTACTTTTTATCGAAATTGGCAATAGGTCCCAAAATCATCATAGGTGCGCACAGTCTTACCCTGTAGAAAACCCCCTGTGCGCCGCGGAGAGGTTAAGTATCAAGAAATCAGTTGCTAAGGGATTCAATTAACCATCAGCTGAAAAAACCCTGACTACTCGATTCTTTCAGTCCGTTATTTAATTAACCCCTTGAGGATCATGAAGCGTTTTGACAGGTTGTTCTGGATATCACTAGAAAATTTTATACAGATTAGGAAGAGTATATGGAGGTCAGAGGGTTAATTGAGACTTTCCTTATGCTATTAATTCCCACAGTTCCTTTCTAAGCTGCATACAATTGTCTAATTATAGCCAGAATGAACTATCAAAACGCGTGATGATCCTCAATGGGTTAATATCAATCTTGATACACGAGTATATATTAATTATTGCTTCTTCAAGGTGATGGCTTTTTCAATCATACTGTCTGACATAGTTAATTGACCACTTGCGAGTTTCAGGCTATAAGGAAGTTTGAGCCGTGAACCACAGGCGCCTGAGTAGATGCTCGTGCATCTATACAGGTATCTATATGTATATAATAAGAAGTGCGTGAGAGGGTGCAACGGGGAAGGTTGTTGGAATGCTGAAAGTAGTAACAAGAAATATAGGGTGGTCAGCATGGCAGTAAAGAATTCCTTGCATGACAGTGTGGTTATCCCGACATGACTTACGGGAGTGAAGCATGGACGTTGGTGAAGAGACTCAAACCAAGAGTGAGAGGGATGGAAATGAGTTACTTGAGAAGTGCATGCGGAGTTACATGCATGAATGCACAGACGAATGAGGAAGTACGAGAGAAGTGTGGTGTGGATGTAGATGTGCTGGAAAGTGTGAAAAGGAACACCTTGAGATGGTTCGGCCATGTGGAACGTATGGGAAGAGCAAGAAAATGACTATGAGAGTGAGGTGGAAGGACAGAGAGGGAGAGGTAGACCCTGTGAGAGGTGGAAGGATGGAATTAAAGGCCCTGTCACACATTCACGATTTGGAGCACGACATGACACGTACCGGTATCGAATGTTGTGGCAATGTCGGTGAATGCCATCACGAAATAGCCCTCTCTCACGGAACCCTACTAGTACTGATTGTGATCATATACATACGGTCGCGCTAATAAGTCATGTCCCAGCTGTCATTAACCCTTTCAAGCTCCAAGACGCATTTCTGTTCTGTTTTCTGGCTACTATTAGACAATTTTTATTCAGATGAGTAACGGTATATGGAAGTCAAAGGGTTGATTGAGATAGCATTTACCCTTTTAATACCCACAGATACTTCCTAAGCTGCATAAGATCGTCTAATGATAGCCAAAATAAACTGCTAAAACGCATCAGAGCTTCAAAGGGTTAAGTTTTGCTTGGTCTGTGCTGTATTTATGTTTGTCGGATGTTGAATAGGGCGGGTAAGTGTAGGAACATGTTTGTATATTTCACTCGATATGAAGAAATGGAGCTTAAATATTGCCGATACCAATTATTGATCAAAATATACTTGGTGCCGAGACATCCCTTATTAGCACGACTGTACGCAAACCGAAAATACCTCGTAGGATATACAAACCATCCTGATTAACACAGGATTAAGGGGGGTGACCTGTTTTTGTTCTGTAATTTTCTATCTTTCTCTGGCTTGTATCCATTTGGCCCCATTCAGCCTACTGTTTTAAGACGTTTATCCCCATCCAGGTGTCAATTTCTTACTGGTGAGTGGTAGCGAGTCAGCTACTGGTTGAAATGGTCTACTGGTTGAGTTGACCGGTCAGCCATTTATTGTATTCTCTAGCAGAATGAAACACGGAGCTGCTAGCTTTCATCTGTAATCAAGACATCTTTTGGCAATAGAAAAGAAGGGGTTGGAGTCAATTTATATCTCCTGACCTGTGTCAATAATAAAAGAAGGGGTTGGAGTCAATTTATATCTCCTGACCTGTGTCAATAATTAACTTATCTTTTCCATACCAATCTGTAACGTGTCACGGGTCATGAAAGACTTCAACCCCTTCTTCTCTATCTGCCGGAAGATGTTTTGGAATACAGACGAAAGCTTGCAGCTCCGTGGATCGTTTCCCTAGCGAGTACAATAAATAAATAAATAAAAAACAATCAAACAAATATATATATATATATATATACCGGTATATATAAATACATATACTTCGCGAGTTTGCAATTGGGCACTAGAAATCCCTACTTCAAGATAATTGGTTGATGGTACAGTTTGTTTTTGCATTTGAAAGATGCTATTCTGAAACAGTACCATTAGCCAATCCACTCGAAATACAGTTATCCAGCTCATAGACCAAGCCCAAAAGGTTAAACAAATTGTATCAACGTTGCGAGCCTGTCATTACTCATTTTGCATTGTTCATTTGATTATATATAATTGTTAAGCTTTACTCTTTTAGAGCTTATTGTATGGCCATCCTGTAATTTTCTTTTCAGGCCCCTTCTCGTCTCCCCATGTTCACTTTGCTTTTTGACATCTATGACTATGCGTTCACAGAGTTTTTGTTCACCTTGTCCAAGTGGAATTGGTTCACTGAATGAGTCATTAAAATCGAGCTTTATGAGCCGGAGAACCTCGTTTTCTATTATTCCCAATCTATCCTGAACTCTTTCACAAAAATCAAATTCGTCCTGAGCACTATCAGAACTATAATCTTCCCCAAGCCCATGCCCAAAATGGGAACATTTTAACACCCCAAGTTGTCTTAGCACATTCATCCCTATGCAGAAGTCGCTACCACCATCAGTGACTATTGCATTGTCGACTGTAACACTAACTGAACCATGGCTAATTACTAAATCTTTAATAATATGATTAATATATGTTGAATCTTTTACGTAAGTATGTACGTGCCATGGAGTAGACAGAGTAGTCACTTGTAAACCTAATTGGTCTACAATGTCTTGGGGAATGAATATATCAGAAGATCCTGTGTCGGGATATGCTTCGACCATGAAGGTATCATCCACTGCAAACAATGTAGGAACACACACACGAGGAATGGGAATGATGTCACCAACATTTCTCATTATCATGTAGGGTGATTCAGAATCCATATATAAATCACACTTATGACTAAATAAAATGTCTGCTCCCAACAGGCACCAGTCACTGGGCCTGTTTAAGGCTACCGCCACATACGGATGAAGAATGATCCCACATTCCAGTTCCATAGGTAAATTACCAAGAGCTCCTATTATTCCGGAAAACAGATCTTTAACTTTCCGAAAGTTAGACTGTAAATCCATTTTCATCACTTGCAGAGGTGATATACACGTAAATGGGCAACCGGTATCAAGATGAAAAGTAACATGATGACCCTCGAGTGTCCCATTAACGCATAATTGTTGACCACACCAATGAAGGTCTACACGAGTCATACTTGTATAATATAAAGAATAACACTAAGGTGTAAAAGTCTCTCTCTACCGAAGATCCTTGGTTAATGTCACCCTATAATCTTTAGAGACCCTTAATTAAAATACTGTATAGGCTACAACAGTGTTTTATAAGCACAACACAAAAAGACACCTGCTGTAAAGAGCTGATATGCTAAACGAATGCATCCAAGATTGGCTGCCTAGCCTATATAGCCTGTTCGCATCTTGTCAGTTTAAAAGTATTTTAAGTTTTTACTTAATTAAACACTAAATAAATAAATATTTATAATACGTGTAACAAAATTAACAATAATTAATGACTGAGTTAATGATTATATATAATATTTAAAAACAAAATAAGAGTTTTAATCAGTTTTATTTAGTTTGCGCTTTTATATCCATTTTCTATATTTCCTGTCAATCATAGAAAATTGTAAAAAATAGCGTAAACGTAATCATTTTTGTTGAAATTGATTTTTTGTCTCGCTCTCTCTCTCTCTCTCTCTCTCTCTCTCTCTCTCAATATTGCCCTGCTCGATTGGTACCTACAATCTCCCCAGTTAACCCCTTCTGTACCGGCGACGTCCTTTTAGCTTTATTCTGGCTACTATTAGACGATGTTATTCAGTTTAAAACGGCCCTCCAGCAATTTACAGACTTCGAACTCTCTCCCCGAACCCTTTTCACTACCACAGATCCTTCCTAAACTGCACAACATTGTCTAAATATAGCCAGTATAGAATTAAAAACACGCCGCCGGTACAGAAGGGGTTAATACAATCTCCACAGTTGCATGGTCCTAAATTTTATATTAACAGGCTTTTTGCTGGGTCTACTGAATATATAGTCACACATAAACACACATACAAACATACAGAGGCACAAGAACAACAAAGTGTAGGCAATTCGCTGTAAATAGGCAAGACATCATGACCTCTATCCTCTGTAGCTCAATAAGGGCCAGAGCAAATTGGCTGTAAATTTCCACATCTATTCCTTGACTGACTCTTCCCAAATGGTAGAAATATTAGCTCGATTACTCTAGCCGTTTTTTGAGTTACAGAGTTTAGAGGTTAAAGGTTTCTCGCCTACTTACAGCGAATAGACTATAGTAAGTTTATAGTTATTATATTTAGATAGAATAACAAGGTATGGCTTACATGCAATAGTTCACACATGGAATAAATAAAATAGGCGTCGGAGATGTTGAATAAATAATACACAAAATACAACAAAAAATCATAGACATGAAATAATATATCCCAGAGCTTAAATACAACACAATATTAACACTAGGGGTTATTGCTCCTTGAAATAATAATACAATAACACACAATATATATTAATGCCTATTTTTGAAAGAGAGTTTATATAGGATATCCTTGTCCTGAACCGCGCACTTTTAGGAGTCTCCACACATTCAATTCAATTTAAATTCAAAATACTTTATTGTCTGTCACAATTTCATAGTACATAACATAATAACTTTTAACATTACACCATATTTACATACATTGTCACAATTAGGATCTGATGCCATGCGGCATATATGTCCTGATTAATCTATTTATTATACAAATAATGTATATCATCCAAAGAATAACAGAAAAAGTACATTGCCAAAAAGATTAAGCAAAAAATATATAAAAAACATACAATGAATCCTTATACAGTATTATTCACAATGTCTCCTGACTAATAGAAAAGTGTTCATAGGGTAGGCTACTCATGACAATAAATATTATCCAGCCGTCCGGCTGGCTCAGTTGATAGCGTGCCTGATTCCCACCTTGAAGGTCTCGCGTTCAATCCCCGCTCAGATTGAACAGTTTTTCTGGGATACAGCCGGCGGTTACCATCTCCCCATGAGCAAGGGGGATGGGTAATGGTCTCTGGTAGACTAAAGAAAGCCAAGCGCTTGCGAATCCTCGAAGGAGGAGAGACGGGCGCTATATAAGTAACCAGAAGATTATTATTATTATTATTATGATCCTTTATTTAGTAGGTAACCTTTAACTCTCTTTTTATATGAATCAAAATTACATTGAGTATCTATTTTTCCCATTAGACTGTTCCACATGTAATCACACTTGTGTCTAAATGTTCTCTTCGTTAAGTTAATTCTGGCAACAGGAATAATGTAATCTGTGGCATTGTCTAGTTAGGTGTTGATGTATATTTACATTCGTGGTCAGCATATAATTTAAAGTAGGAGGTACAGTATTCAGTTTAAAGTAGGAGGTACAGTATTCAGTTTAAAGTAGGAGGTACAGTATTCAGTTTAAAGTAGGAGGTACAGTATTCAGTTTAAAGTAGGAGGTACAGTATTCAGTTTTCAATAATCTTGAACATTAATTTAAAACTGAAAACTCGTAAATGTCATAAAAGGTAATAATTCCAGTGACTTAAGGGGAGACAGACCGTTTTTCTGGACCCCCTTCTCCCTAATTTTTTAGCCCCATTAGTTTTGAGATTTGAAGACGTTTGTTCCATTAGTTTGGGTATTTTATGACCTTTCACCCCATTTCTTTGTCAATATTAGGACCCTTCGTGCCGTTTAGGTGTCAATTTTTTCCTGGCGAGCGATAGCGAGCCTGTAATTTTAGGAGGAATCGGCCCTTGTCCGGGACATTTTTCTACCGACAAATGTACAAATATATATTGAAGGGGGCTCAACCAAGGCCACCTAGAGTACCAGGCCGCACGGATGGGACCTTTAAATTCTGTGACGTCGACAAAAGGAGTGCTGAAACGGTCACTACCCTCGCAGGTCAGTATACATTTTAGTGAGGTAGGGGGAGGTTGTCGCTGTGTTTCCAAACTATTTCCCCCTCATATATACTTTATAAGTACATTATTCCCTGTGATAGCTTCTCCATGATCATCAACAATGCCTTACACGTGTTCAGTGCCAAATTGCAAGGGGAATTACAGATCGGGACCGAAAGTGCACGTGTTTAGGTTCCCAAGGAATGCTGACCTTTCCAGCAAATGGCTTACAGCCATTCGACGAGTAGATTACACTCCAAATGAAAACAGCAGGGTGAGTAAACATTATTCTACAATGTTATTCACGTGTCTAAGTATTGAGTACGGTAGGCTTAAACATTACATGACTAAATTTACTCATCCCTTCAGCAAGTTGAAATAGAAATAATAATAATGTTAATATTAATAATAATAATATTAATACTAATAATATTGATACTACTACTACTACTACTAATAATAATAATACTAATACTAATAATAATAATAATAATAATAATAATAATAATAATAATAATAATATTAATAATAGTAATAATAAGAATAATAGTAATTGAGTAGCTCAACAGTGGGAGTATATATATTTTCGGGAGTTTATTATGTGGTATATCGATGACTTCATTAATGATATAATAGATGTGTTACCTTTAATATAATTATTATTAATTTCATTATTGATATTATTATAATTACTAATATTAGTATTATTAGTATTATTATTATTATTATCGACGAAGCAAGTTATCCATAACCACGGAGTAGAAGTTATTTTATTTTGTTTGTTGTGTATGTTTGACGACGACGCTGGCGGATGCATTGAATTGGATCCTCCTCCTGGATCAATGCTGCATAATGAAATAATTTTGTATTCTCAATTATGGAAAAATATATATACAAAATTTAAGCCTACCCAGTACTGTAATTTAAGTGTGGTATATTGAATTGTATATAATATTCATAAGTCAAATTACACACTGCTCAAAATCAGTGTATTTACTCCTTCGTGAATGATTGAACTACCAAGCAATAATATCGCTCGCAATACAATTATGCAACGATTTATATTTAGCTTAGCTATATCGGAGCTTTCATCTCTTACAGGTGTGTGAGCTCCATTTTAGACCTGATGAAATAAGGCGAGAGACTTCGTACTTTGACGAGAAGAGCGGAAACTAAATTAGTGGCCAAGTTGACGTATCCTCAGCTCTGTGATGGTGTAATTCCATCACAATTGCCAAACTGCCCCTCTTACCTTTCTGGCCCATCACATGCTAGAGAAGCCCCGGACAAGAAGAGGAAACGAATGGAAGAGTCTGTCATTCAAGCTGCGGTAGCAAAGAGTATTGCAGATAACAATAAGTACAAACAAGACATAACATTTCATTCTTTAGATGGACTTAAAGACAAAATACAGTTCATTGATAAAAAATACTGGACAGTTATTGAAAACGAGGAAGATTTTCATATATGTCGAATTGTTCATTCCCCACAACCTAAAGTTATTTTGTCCTTAGTCATCAAATCAGACTGTAATGTTCAGGCTAGTGTACAGGCGGTGCAAATAAACCAGCTAGGGGATTATAAGATTTCTTCAAAGGTCATTGACATTAATACACTTGAAGTGTTGCTTGATGCTTTGCGTAAGTGCGATATCAATAATCCTGCCTCAAACCCAATTATTGCAATCGTAATAATTCAACTTGTGATCTCCTTTTTGTCAACTATTGTACAGGATAATGGCTTCAAGTATCAGAATACACTCAAATTCGTTTGTGAACAGCTTCATTTAATGACTCACTAAATTTGATTACTCCTCAGAATTTTTGATATTCTCCTCTCTCTTGCATAATTGCTCACCTCAAGGTTACAGACTTCTGAGAGATAAGAAATGCCTAATTCTACCTAGCTATTCAACTATAAGACGAATATTTTTGTCCAAAACGTTTAACCCAGCTATCGAACACCGTACCAGCCATTTTCTTATGTATATTAAGAACAAATTTAAGTCCCTGACAACCCGTGATAAAACGGTTACAATGATGGTTGATGAAATTCACCTGAAGCCTTACTTGGATTATAAAGCAGGAAATATTGTTGGTTCAGCATTTGACAGTGATGCAATTGCAACAAGCGCATATGTGTTTATGCTAAACAGTATTCGGTCAAAATACAGAGATGTTGTTCACATAATTCCAGCAAAGATAATGAAGGCAGAGACATTATATAACATTATGAAGAAGATTATTTTAGGGCTTGAGAAGATAGGGATTTAGTGTCATTAGCATTGTAACAGACAATAATGCAATCAATGGCAAAGCTGTATCATATTTTGCCAATCCACCAAAACTGTCCATTGTTTACCCACATCCAGCGCAAAGTACCAGACCTCTCTTTTTCCTATACGACGCTGTACATATTTTAAAATGCATCAGGAATAATTGGCTAGGACAGAAAGATGAAGAAAAAACTATGAAATTCCCACAGTTCCCAAGTAAAAATGTCCGTAATGAATCTAATAAGATAATGTATGCCCCTTTCAGTACTCTCAAAAAACTGTATTTCTTAGAGGAAAATTTGCTCCTAAAGCAGGCCTATAGGCTAAGCCTGAAAGCATTATCCCCCTCCAACCTAGAGAGACAAAATGTCAAATTAGTTCTCCAAATTTGTAATGAGTATATAATTCAAGCCTTGCTCAATATTGGAAAACATAATGGCCTAACGTTATTTTCAGATGTTGCTAGGTACATCGAAGTGTTTCTTAATTGGTGGAATATAATGAATGTGAAATCCCCATTTAAAGGTCTTAGGCACAATAACAAGTTATCTTGTCCATTAACAAATAGTACAGATGATGACCGATATCAGTTCTTGGATAGTTTCCTTAAGTGGTTAGATGCGTGGGATAGTCTTCCAGGATGTGGGGGGAAAACTGACTAGGGAAACAATTAGAGCTCTGAAACATACGACCCATGCAATATTAGAAATAACAAATTATTGCATAACAGAACTGAATATGACCTACATACTAACAGGAAAATTTCAAACAGACAATTTGGAAGCAAGATTTGTCAGTATCGACAGTTAGCAGGAGGAAATTACAATATTTCTGTACGCCAAATATATGAGTGTGAGAAAAAGATACGGATGATGTCAGTGTTAAAACTTAGTTTACCCATACTCGACAAGAAGGTCATTTTAAAGGATTTTGAAGAAATTGACTATGAGCAAGTAAAAACAGATGAGGAAATTGATTTTGGTTTATGTCATACGAATGTTGAAGTTTATAAGGAGGATATTGACAGGTGTAAAGACATCATCCCCGTTATAGTTTATTTAGCTGGCTATTGTTGTTACTCCGTGATAAAGAAAAATTAAATGTAATGCTTGTATAGAAATGATTACGTGTTCAGATAGTGCTGAAGAAATCCCAGAAAATCTAAGTTACATTGCTGGAATTAGCAGAGGTTCTCTTATATACCCAGATAGTGTGACTGCGAACATGGTCATGTATAACTATATTGTAATTAACAACTTGTAAGCTTCCTGCCTTTCGCAATGCTACTAGCCAAAGAAATATAGCACACACCTCACAGTTACGGCTTTAGCAGATGCTGATCTGTTCCCTAGTGATATCTGTGGAAAATGGTCATAGCACCGAAAAAATAGAAAGTATGGTGGTATAATTATGCTTCAACAAATGCAATTTTAAATAATTACTGTGCTAAAGAAAATAACATCCCAACAGCTAACAGAGCTAATAAGAATGTAGGCGTGAAGAGAAAGCTTCAAACCCTAGAGAAATAGATAGTGTGTACTGTATTGCATAGTATATAATATGATATCGTGTGTGTGTATGTGTGTGTGTGTGTGTGTGTGTGTGTGTGTGTGTGTGTGTGTGTGTGTGTGTGTATGTGTGTGTGTGTGTGTGTGTGTGTGTGTACAAAGTACAAAGGAGTACAAAGGAAATCAAGCAACAACAGATCTAGTGACCCTTCTAGGTTGCTTGTCCTCCAAAACACTGAGGATCAAGTGTCCAAACAGTGGTTTAGAGTGGTAAGGGAACATTGGAAAGGGAATTACTGCCCTGGAACTAATGTCCGTGGCAGGATTAGGAAGTTAGTAGGGGACAGATGGGTTAGTAACTGAGGGGGGGATAAAATAAAGTTATTCATTTACAAACGCAGTCAGTCGCGGGTTTGATGCGAGATATTTGTCTAGGCGGAGTTTAAATGAATCAACGGTGATGCAGTCTATAACGTTTCGGGGAAGCCCATTCCACAAGTTGACAACTCGATTGAAGAAGAAATTCTTAGATTCGTGTGAGTTAAAAGATTTACCAATAATTTTGCAACCGTTTCCCCCCGCGTGTAATTAGATTGGTCGATAGTGAAGTACTTACTACAGTTCATATTGTCGATGCCTTTGATGATTTTGAACACTTGAATTAAGTCACCTCTTAATCTGCGCTGGGTTAAAGGAAATAGATTTAATTCTCTAAGACGCTCTTCGTATGGTTTGTTCTTTAGGCTAGGTATCATTTTGGTGACTCTACGTTGAACTCGTTCTAGCTTGTTTATATCTTTTTGGTAATAAGGGCACCAGGATTGAACGCAGTATTCCAGAAGAGGGCGGACTAATGAATTGTAAAGGGTTAGGATAACTTCTTTGGATTTATGCTCAAATGACCTGCCTATAAAGCCAATTATTTTGTTTGCCTTCTTAACAACTTCTGAACATTGTTGACTCGGTTTTAGGTTACTCGATATTGTTACTCCCAGATCGGTTTCTCTGTTTACATTCTTAAGCTGAGTGCCATTCATCGAATAGTTTGCTTTCTCATTTAGGTATCCGATATGTAGTACTTTACATTTATCCGCATTGAAACTCATTTGCCAAATTTGGGCCCAACATGACAATTTATCTAGATTGTGTTGCATATCGTCAACTTGTTCTTTTGAGAGTACGCTATTTGCAATTTTTGTATCGTCAGCAAATTTTGAGATTGTACAGGTGAGACCCTCATCTATGTCGTTGATGTAAATTAGAAAGAGAATTGGTCCTAGTACCGATCCCTGGGGTACCCCGCTACTTACATTGGTCCATTTTGATGCCTTACCGTTTATGACTACTCTTTGCTTTCTGTTGCTGAGCCAATTTTCTATCCATTTCAACACACCGTCTTGTATTCCATGCGCTTTTAGTTTTAGCAGTAAACGTTTGTGGGGAACTTTGTCAAAGGCCTTTTGAAAATCAAGGTATATAATATCTACAGCTTTACTCTCATCGTAGAGGTTGAGGATATCGTGGAAGAAGTCTAAGAGGTTTGTTAAACAGGAACGTTTTTTACGAAAGCCGTGTTGAGTATCTTTAAGTATGTTATTTTCCTCTAGGTGATTTACGAGTCTGTCTCGTATGACCGTTTCTAGCATTTTACATACAACTGAGGTTAAGCTAATTGGACGATAGTTACTGGGTAGGGATTTGCTGCCTTTTTTGAATATCGGTGTTACGTTGGCTAGCTTCCACTGATCGGGCATAGTTCCAGACTGCAAGGATTTATTGAATCGTAATGTCAGTGGTTTAGAGAGCTCATCCTTAGCTTCCTTTAGAACTCTAGGCGAGATTGTATCAGGTCCAGGCGTTTTATTTACCTTGAGTTTATCTAAACAATTCAATACTTCTCTCTCTGTAACGGTGATATTGCTTAGAACATCTGAATTATCAATCTGAATCGGCGATGGTGTAGGGATATCACTGAGGTCTTCTGTTGTAAAAACTGATGCAAAGAAGGTAGTGTGTGTGTGTGTGTGTGTGTGTGTGTGTGTGTGTGTGTGTGTGTGTGTGTGTGTGTGTGTGTGTGTGTTACAGTAAATATATTGTTCATCTTCATACATAGTATATAATTAAGTTACTTATATATATTTGTTCAGGAATAATATTGGATGTGACGTAAATTGGCTCTTCAGTAAGGTTGTTTATGTCTTTGTATATAATATAGTAATGTATATATCATTGTCTCTTCAGTAAGGTTGTTTATGTCTTTGTATATAATATAGTAATGTATATATCATTGGCTCTTCAGTAAGGTTGTTTATGTCTTTGTATATAATATAGTAATGTATATATCATTGGCTCTTCAGTAAGGTTGTTTATGTCTTTGTATATAATATAGTAATGTATATATCATTGGCTCTTCAGTAAGGTTGTTTATGTCTTTGTATATAATATAGTAATGTATATATCATTGGCTCTTCAGTAAGGTTGTTTATGTCTTTGTATATAATATAGTAATGTATATATCATTGGCTCTTCAGTAAGGTTGTTTATGTCTTTGTATATAATATAGTAATGTATAGCTCTTCAGTAAGGTTGTTTATGTCTTTGTATATAATATAGTAATGTATATATCATTGGCTCTTCAGTAAGGTTGTTTATGTCTTTGTATATAATATAGTAATGTATATATCATTGGCTCTTCAGTAAGGTTGTTTATGTCTTTGTATATAATATAGTAATGTATATATCATTGGCTCTTCAGTAAGGTTGTTTATGTCTTTGTATATAATATAGTAATGTATATATCATTGTGTTTTATTTTACTCCAATATAACAAAGTAATGAGATATACTTATAATAAGTTTTAATCTTGTACAACTACTTGTTCAAGGTATAAGTCATATGCAAGAAATAACCAAAACATGTTGTTATGATATCGGTATCATAATATAGAGTATAATGGCATCCAATTACCGTCCCATTAGTCTCACTTCAATCATAGGAAAGCTACTAGAGTCAATTATTGCTAGGAAAATGAGAAACCACTTAGAAACATTTAACTTAATCAATTCTTCTCAGCATGGATTCACTCAGGGACGGTCTTGCCTTACTAATTTGCTTAGTTTTTTCTCAGAGGTATATGAAGCAGTAGATAATGACAAGTCATATGATATTATATATTTAGATTTCAGTAAAGCTTTCGACAGAGTCGCTCATGAGAGATTGATGAGAAAGGTTGAGGCGCATGGAATAGGTGGGTCGTTGTCATGGCTAATTGGTAGGAAGCAGAGAGTCAGCATAAATGGTACCAAGTCAGAATGGGGAGCAGTCAAAAGTGGTGTCCCCCAGGGATCGGTATTAGGTACCCTGTTGTTTCTTATATACATAAATGACCTAGATTTAGGTATAACTAGTAGGATAAGTAAATTCGCAGACGATACTAAAATAGGGAGATCAATTGATTCAGATAGCGATATAGAGTGCCTCCAAAGGGATCTAGATACCTTACATGAATGGTCAGTAAATTGGCAGATGAAGTTTAACATTGACAAATGCAAGGTATTAAAGATAGGGAAGATGCAAACAAATGTTAAATATAAACTAGCTAATTTAGAATTAGAAAATTCAGACTGCGAGAAAGATCTAGGTGTTTTGTTAGCAATGATTTGAAGCCTAGAAAACAGTGTATAAGCGTTCGTAATAGGCAAACAGGATTCTCGGGTTCATCTCTAGGAGTGTGAGTAACAGAACTGCTGATGTTATCTTAAAACTTTACTTGTCATTAGTGAGACCCCATATGGATTATGCTGTCCAATTTTGGTGTCCTTATTACAGAATGGACATAGATTCATTGGAGAGAGTACAGCGTAGAATGACAAAAATGATCCATAATATTAGAAATCTTTCGTATGAAGAAAGGTTGAAGAAATTAGGTTTACATTCGTTAGAGAGACGCAGAGTTAGAGGGGATATGATAGAGGTGTTCAAGTGGGTTAGTGGGATTAACAAAGGGGACATGACAAATGTACTAAAGCTCAGTGATAGCGAAAGAACTGGTACCATTGGTCTCAAATTAGATAAATTTCGTTTCAGAAAAGATATAGGCAAATATTGGTTTGGTAACAGAGTTGTAGATGGGTGGAATGGACTACCAAGTGCTATAGTGGGATCTAAAACTGTAGGGAGCTTTAAGATAAAATTGGATAAGCATATGGACGAGAGGGGTTGGGTGTGAAGGGGGATCAGCCGGGTTGGGCCAATCAGCATTCTGCAGACCCCCATAATCCTGCGTTAATCCCTAACCGTTTTGGTAAGATGATCCTCAGGGTATTAGAGTGTGGAGCCTATAATTGGGCTTTGTAATTGAATTGGGGTTGTGTGGGACAGGGATCTGCCTTGCTTAGGCCAATCGGCTTTCTGCAGACTCCCATTTTCTTATGTTCTTATGTTCTTAATAAAGTAAGATATAGGTAGATAGTGGTTTTGCGTACACCTTAAACGTAAAATATATAATTTGTTTGTACGTTAATCTAAAATTTAACAGAGAAAAGAATAAAAGAGAGTATTTATAAAATGGGGACAGAGCGCGGGCAGTGGATGTAGCACCCCATTGCCTACGTCACAGAATGGTCAACACGGCCTGGTACTCTAGGTGGCCTTGCACTGGCTGGGCTACGGGACACCACTGGTGGTGTCCCGTAGCCACTTCAATATGTATTTCCATCTCCTCTTTCCCATTAATATTATATATTCCTCTACACTTAACAGTTCCTACTACCCTCGCCGTCACACGCTTTTGATTCGAGATATTTGTCTTCTAAGACTATTTATAAGCCCCAGTTCACACTTATATGCCATCCACCCAAACCCTCCCCTGTCCATTCAGATACCGCCCCTTAATTGATCTCCCTCCCCCTCTCTCTCTCGCCCCCTTTTAATCCACCCTTGAAGAACTCCTCCCTTATTCTTTAAGCTGTTCATACCTGCACACCTACTCACTAAATGCTCTTATCCCTCGTTTTAGTTTGACAATTAAACTAATTTCTTCCCTACTCTCGGCTCTTTTCTCTCTCTCTCTCTCTCTCTCTATATATATATATATATATATATATATATATATATATATATCTATCCTTCCATGTTCTCTATTGCTAGTATCACTATAAATTATATTAGCACTATCATCACTGTTTTTATCATAATAAATTGTTGCGATTAATATTATCATTATTTGTATTATTAGTATTAATGTTATTATTAGTATAATTATTAATAATTTGTACTAGTAGAGTTGTTACCCTGTATGTATGTTTGTATGTCTGATTTTGCTTGTGCCTACTGATGTATTTTTCCCATATCTAGTCTCCGCCTCCCCTCCCGCCATGCTTCTGCTGCCCCCTCCCTACCCTCCTTCCTTCCTCCCTCCCAACCCCCACATCCCCACTCCTCCCCTGCCACCTGTCATGACGGATATTTAAGGCCTCCTATGTACAAGTATTTGGCGAAAATATATAAAAAAACATGAGTCTCACAACTCCGCCCCCCTCCCCCCCCCTATCAGACATGTCGGAAATGGCATGGCAGATGATACCCATGCCAGCAAGGAGTCTCCCCCAACGCGCCCCTGTCGACCTTGCCCTGGCCAGTCTCTTTAGCAGCTAAATCAGGAAAACCCTCAGGCAGTTCCAGTGAAGCCTGGAAACCTTTCTCTCTGACTAAAATTGACTTCAATCTAACTTATTCTTCCCCTATCCCCACTTCCCTCTAAGTGGCTCTAACCCTCTTTCACTACTATTTTTGATCTTGATCAGTATTTGTTAGTGACCTGATGAAGCTATCTGCGAAACGTTGTCAATAAAGTGCTCTTCCTCAGATGGTGTTTTTTTTCTATTCTGTCTACTTTTCAAGTACCACTCAACAATATATTTCATCTTCAGTCAATATTTAGTAGTTGAGTTATGTTCATGCTCATTGATTACTATTATTTGTTTATTATTATGACCGGTATTATTATATTGTATTTATGTATTTATATATATATTTAGTTACTTGAAACACCCACCCAAGACCCGTCTTCAAGACAAAATAGTACATTTTTCGATAGAAAAATATCCCGGCCGAAAGCCGATTTCTGTTCATATTACAGGCTCGCTATCGCTCGCCAGGAAAAAAAATAGAAACATAAATGGCACGAAAAGTCTTAATATTGACAAAGAAATGAGGAGAAAGGTATTAAAATCGGCAATCTAATGGGCTGAACGTCATAAAATGGGGCTAAACATGAGGAAGAAGGTAGTAGTGCCTTGCCTGTGAGCCGTCCAGAACATTACTTCCACACCAAACTGCAAATACAGGCATATCCAACCAGTACAAATTTTAGAGGGAAGGTGGGGAAGGTTTAACATTAGAGGGAAGGTGGGGAAGGTTTAACATTAGAGGGAAGGTGGGGAAGGTTTAACATTAGAGGGAAGGTGGGGAAGGTTTAACATTAGAGGGAAGGTGGGGAAGGTTTAACATTTACATCCCAGGGAAGATGTAATTAACATCCCGTGCTTAACATTAACCCCTACTGTACCGGCGACGTATTTGGGATTTTATTCTAGCTATATTTAGACAATGTTATGCAGTTTAAGAAGGATCTGTGGTAGTAAAAAGGGTTGAGTGAGATAGTTCGAAGTCTGTTAACTTTTGGAGGCCCTTTTTAAACTGAACCAAATTGGCCAATAGTAGCCAGAATTAAGTTAGGACAGCCCCGGTACTGAAGGGGTTAATCACCAATTACAAACCCCAATGCACTTGAATAAAGTAATGAAATCATATATTAGGAAATAATTCACGTGTAGAGTCACGCTAATAAGTGATATCTCGGCACCAAGTATGTTTTGATCAATAATTGGTATCAGCAATATCTAAGCTTCATTTCTTCATGTCGCGTGAACTATGCAGACATGTTCCTACACTTACCCACCCTATTCAACATCTGACAGACATTAATACAGCACGGAACAAGCCAAACGTAATGATAGCTTGGAAATGACTTATTTGCGCGACCGTACTACATGTGCTCCTGAACGCTTGTGTGCTTGCTGTTTGTGGGGGAACTGTTGTATGTGTTCTTCTCCTGTCACCTCTCTTTCCTTTCTCGTGTCTCTTGGTGATCCTCCCTACCCCTTGTGGGAGTAAGGGCTGGCTATTAAGGAGGTGGTCACCATTTTTTTTTTTCTCCTTTTCTCTCTTTTCCTGGCTTGTATCCATTCGAACCCATTCAGCCAACTGTTTTAAGACGTTTATCCCCATCCAGGTGTCGATTTCTTCCTGGCGAGCGATAGTGAGCAAGCATTGTATGGAGAAATCCGGCTTCGCCGGAGATTTTTTTATCGAAAAATGTACAAATTTAGCTTGCTGTCAAAACAAAATTATATACATGTATATGCTGGCTCGTTACCGCTCGCCAGGAAAATATTGACACCTGGATGGGGGTAAACGTCTTAAAACAGTAGGCTGAATGGGGCCGAATGGATACATGCCAAAGAGAGGGAGAGCAAGAGAAAAAAAGCCAAGTGGGCTCCCTTAACTGACTACTGTGGCTGCGATACACACATCCCTGGTGGTTGAGTGGTAATAGTGGTGGGTTTATGACTACGAAATCACGGGTTCTATTCCAGATATAGTTAGGTTTTTACTTATTAACCCCTTCAGTACCATGACACCTTCAGCACCATGACACCTTCAGCACCATGACACCTTCAGCACCATGACACCTTCAGCACCATGACACCTTCAGCACCATGACACCTTCAGCACCATGACACCTTCAGCACTATGACACCTTCAGCACCATGACACCTTCAGCACCATGACACCTTCAGCACCATGACACCTTCAGCACCATGACACCTTCAGCACCATGACACCTTCAGCACCATGACACCTTTCTACCTTTGATTCTGGATAAAATTAGACGAATTTATGCAGCTTAAGAAGGATCTATCTTATTAAGAGGGTTTTATTGAGATCGTTTTACCTATTTGAGTCGTCGATGTAGATTATAGATTAAAGACAATTGTCTGATGGTAACCAAAATATATTGCAAATTACGTAGCCTAATGGTGGTGAACGGACTTAGTATTGACGCTATGTCTAACGGGATCCTATCTCTATTGTTTTATCTTTTCTCCCTCTATCTTTGGCTCTTATCCGTTCGGCCCCATTCACCCTACTGTTTTAAGACGTATACCCCCATCCAGGTGTCAATATTTTCCTGGCAAGCGGTAGCGAGCCAGCATATATATATATTTTTGTTTTGACAGCAAGCTAAATGTGTACATTTTTTGATAGAATAATGTTTGGATTTCTCCTTACAATGCTTGCTCGCTATCGCTCGCCAGGAAGAAATTGGCACCTGGATGGGTATAAACGTCTTAAAATAGGGCCGAATGGATATAAGCCAGGGAAAGAGAGAACAGGGGAGAAAGATACAAAAAAGCCGGTACCCCCCTAAGTCCAAAGAGATGCGATTAATCCTTTCTATCAGAGGATGTCATTATTTGCTTAAGGGAACAGTGGTTATTGTTTTGAGTCAGTATATTTATATATTCATTTAGTTTTCAATCAAGCCAAAAAAACAAAAAAAACCATCCCTAAACCACCCTTTAAGATAATTTTTTTTAATTTTTCAATAGATAAATGTCCCGGCCAAAGGCAGTTTCTTCCTATAATAACAAGCTTGCTGTCGCTCGCCAGGAAAAAATCGACACCTAAGTGACACGAAAGGTCTTGATATTGATAGCAATGGGACGAATGGTCTTACAATCGCCAAACTAATGGAACGAACATCTTATAATCTGAAATCTAATGGGACTAAACGTTAGGAAGAAGGGGGTCCAGAAAAGCGGTCTGTCTCCCCTTAATTAAGTCCAAACAGATTCGATTAATTCTTTCTATCAAAAGATGTAATTATTTGCTTAATCCATGCTACCCTCAAAATGATTTAACTCAATTTAGGAAGGCCCTGCCATAGTTATAGAGATAATTGATTCTTAGAGGTAGAAGGTGTGCTGTCATCCCTCAGTCCTCGTTTTACAAACGTGCACACTATAAAAACAATGAATTTTAAACTGTATTGGATTGTGAACTTACATTGTCAGGAACAAAAATCGTACCGTACCTTTTACGATGATAGAGACATCTTGTGGTCAATATTTTGAAATTCCTCACAGGCTACATAAAAAACCCAAAAACGTTACGTAGTCTATCAATTAATTAGCATTTCTACCAATCATTATACATATAGAATCAGTTTAATATATCAATGCACACAATGGCATTGAAGTAATGGTCTATAAAATCACCCATAATTAACTGAGGTGATTCATAATTAACTAACGTCTAACATCCAATTAATATAGTCAATAGGGATAATACTACCTTATATAAAACACACCTGTATTGTGAAGGTGTATCCATTGTGTGGGTGGCCCTAATAGAACTCCTTTATCATTAATTAACCCCTTCTGTACTGGTGATGTACTTTTCATTCTATTCTGGCAACTAGACGAGTTTGTACAGCTTATGAAGGACGTCTACCCATTAAAAGGCTACTGACTATCTCAATTAACCCTTTAGCTATCACAGACCCTTTCTAATCTGCATAAAATCGCCCTAAATATAGCTATAATAAAACAAAAGAGATCTCTCGGTAGTGAAAGGTTTAATTAATTCTGATCAAAGGCGGCCTCCTAATTAACGGGGGGGGGGAGGGTTCCTTTTTCTGGACCCCATTCTCCCTCATGTTTAGCCCCATAAGTGTTTACATTTTAAGATGTTCGTTCCGTTAGTTTGGTGATTTTGAGGCCTTTCACCCCTTTTCTTTGTCAATATTAAGA
Organism: Paralithodes platypus; assembly: GCA_032716605.1. Taxonomy (NCBI): domain Eukaryota; kingdom Metazoa; phylum Arthropoda; class Malacostraca; order Decapoda; family Lithodidae; genus Paralithodes; species Paralithodes platypus. Next base: position 33,350,970 of record CM064570.1, on the reverse strand, counting down.
CCTTTCGTGCCATTTAGGTGTCGATTTTTTCCTGGCGAGCGGTAGCGAGCCTATAATTTTAGCAGAAATCGGCATTTGGTCGGGAGATTTTTCTACCGAAAAATGTACAAATTTAGCTGGAAAGGGGGTCTAGGGCGTGTTTTTTTAAAGATTAATGGAGGTCTAGCGAGAAACCGACATAATACAAATAATATATAGGCTAAACAATAACCACTACCCCCCTAACGGCCAGGAACACCCAGCCACCTGGATAACCACTACCCCCCTAACGGCCAGGAACACCCAGCCACCTGGATAACCACTACCCCCCTAACGGCCAGGAACACCCAGCCACCTGGATAACCACTACCCCCTTAACGGCCAGGAACACCCAGCCACCTGGATAACCACTACCCCCTTAACGGCCAGGAACACCCAGCCACCTGGATACCCCCTACCCCCCTACCGCCCAGGAACACCCAGCCACCTGGATAACCACTACCCCCCTAACGGCCAGGAACACCCAGCCACCTGGATAACCACTACCCCCCTAACGGCCAGGAACACCCAGCCACCTGGATAACCACTACCCCCCTAACGGCCAGGAACACCCAGCCACCTGGATAACCACTACCCCCCTAACGGCCAGGAACACCCAGCCACCTGGATAACCACTACCCCCCTAACGGCCAGGAACACCCAGCCACCTGGGTAACCACAACCCCCTAACGGCCAGGAACACCCAGCCACCTGGATAACCACTACCCCCCTAACGGCCAGGAACACCCAGCCACCTGCAAAACCACTACCCCTTAACGGCCAGGAACACCCAGCCACCTGGATAACCACTACCCCCCTAACGGCCAGGAACACCCAGCCACCTGGATAACCACTACCCCCCTAACGGCCAGGAACACCCAGCCACCTGGATAACCACTACCCCCCTAACGGCCAGGAACACCCAGCCACCTGGATAACCACTACCCCCTTAACGGCCAGGAACACCCAGCCACCTGGATAACCACTACCCCCCTAACGGCCAGGAACACCCAGCCACCTGGATAACCACTACCCCCCTAACGGCCAGGAACACCCAGCCACCTGGATAACCACTACCCCCCTTAACGGCCAGGAACACCCAGCCACCTGGATAACCACTACCCCCTTAACGGCCAGGAACACCCAGCCACCTGGATAACCACTACCCCCTTAACGGCCAGGAACACCCAGCCACCTGGATAACCACTACCCCCCTAACGGCCAGGAACACCCAGCCACCTGGATAACCACTACCCCCTTAACGGCCAGGAACACCCAGCCACCTGGATAACCACTACCCCCTTAACGGCCAGGAACACCCAGCCACCTGGATAACCACTACCCCCCTAACGGCCAGGAACACCCAGCCACCTGGATAACCACTACCCCCTTAACGGCCAGGAACACCCAGCCACCTGGATAACCACTACCCCCCTAACGGCCAGGAACACCCAGCCACCTGGATAACCACTAACCCCCTAACGGCCAGGAACACCCAGCCACCTGGATAACCACTACCCCCTTAACGGCCAGGAACACCCAGCCACCTGGATAACCACTACCCCCTTAACGGCCAGGAACACCCAGCCACCTGGATAACCACTACCCCCCTAACGGCCAGGAACACCCAGCCACCTGGATAACCACTAACCCCCTAACGGCCAGGAACACCCAGCCACCTGGATAACCACTAACCCCCTAACGGCCAGGAACACCCAGCCACCTGGATAACCACTACCCCCCTAACGGCCAGGAACACCCAGCCACCTGGATAACCACTACCCCCTTAACGGCCAGGAACACCCAGCCACCTGGATAACCACTACCCCCCTAACGGCCAGGAACACCCAGCCACCTGGATAACCACTACCCCCTTAACGGCCAGGAACACCCAGCCACCTGGATAACCACTACCCCCCTAACGGCCAGGAACACCCAGCCACCTGGATAACCACTACCCCCCTAACGGCCAGGAACACCCAGCCACCTGGATAACCACCACCCCTTAACGGCCAGGAACACCCAGCCACCTGGATAACCACTACCCCCTTAACGGCCAGGAACACCCAGCCACCTGGATAACCACTACCCCCTTAACGGCCAGGAACACCCCGCCACCTGGATAACCACTACCCCCCTAACGGCCAGGAACACCCAGCCACCTGGATAACCACTACCCCCCTAACGGCCAGGAACACCCAGCCACCTGGATATACTGTATATATGGGATCTATAATTAATCATTATATAATATATGACTCAAAGCTGCATTATTATATTGAGGTGTTCGGTAGGTCTTTACCAAAGCTGCATTATTATATTGAGGTGTTCGGTAGGTCTTTACCAAAGCTGCATTATTATATTGAGGTGTTCGGTAGGTCTTTACCAAAGCTGCATTATTATATTGAGGTGTTCGGTAGGTCTTTACCAAAGCTGCATTATTATATTGAGGTGTTCGGTAGGTCTTTACCAAAGCTGCATTATTATATTGAGGTGTTCGGTAGGTCTTTACCAAAGCTGCATTATTATATTGAGGTGTTCGGTAGGTCTTTACCAAGCTGCATTATTATATTGAGGTGTTCGGTAGGTCCTTTACCAAAGCTGCATTATTATATTGAGGTGTTCGGTAGGTCTTTACCAAAGCTGCATTATTATTGAGGTGTTCGGTAGGTCTTTACCAAAGCTGCATTATTATATTGAGGTGTTCGGTAGGTCTTTACCAAAGCTGCATTATTATATTGAGGTGTTCGGTAGGTCTTTACCAAAGCTGCATTATTATATTGAGGTGTTCGGTAGGTCTTTACCAAAGCTGCATTATTATATTGAGGTGTTCGGTAGGTCTTTACCAAAGCGAGTTAATTAGTTTGGCGATTTTAACACCTTTCGCCCCTTTTCGTTGTCAATTTTAAGACCTTTCGGGCCATTTAGGTGTCTATTATTTCCTGGCGAGCGATAGCGAGCCTGACATTTTAATGGGAAGCAGCCTTCGGCCGGGACATTTTTCTACGGAAAAATTTACAAATTTATCTTGAAGGGGATGTTTTGCTAAGCTTGATGAAGGTCTAGAGAGAAAACTAAGAAATAAAGGATTACATGAAGTAATAGAAAACAAAAACAAAATAATAATAATAATAATAATAATAATTAGCAACCTCAATACTCATTATATATATTACTCAAAGCTTCATTATCATATTGAGGTATTGAGTAGGTCTTCACCAAAGCTTCATTAACATATTGAGGTATTGAGTAGGTCTTCACCAAAGCTTCATTATCATATTGAGGTATTGAGTAGGTCTTCACCAAAGCGAGCAGATGTGAATTGTAGAGACTTACTAATGTTTACGACATTTTCATGATAAGTTATACACCGTCAAATGACCACTTGCGAGTTTCAGGCTATAAGGAAGTTGGAGCTGTAAACGTTGATATTCAACAGAATTACCGTCGTAGTACATTTAAAACACACATGAAATCAGATTCAACATACTTTCTACCCATCAGAAACCTAAATTATCATTGCATTTCTGTTCAATACCGATATTTACGGCTCTAGCTTCCTTATAGCCTAAAACTCGCAAGTAGTCAATAGCGAACAACATTAACCCCTTCTGTACCGTGAACATCTATTTAGTTATATTGAAGCTATATTTAGACGATGTTATGCAGTTTAAGAAGGATCTGTGGTAGTCAAAAGAGTTAAGGGAGATAGTTTGAAGCCTGTAACTTGCTGGAGGTCCTTTATCAACTGAATAATATCGCTTAATACTAGCTAAAATAAAGTTATAAAAGGGACGGCACTGGTACTGAACGGGTTAAACTAACACTCTGGAATGTAATAAAGTTAAAAGGACGGCACTGGTACTGAACGGGTTAAACTAACACTCTGGAATGTAATAAAGTTAAAAGGACGGCACTGGTACTGAACGGGTTAAACTAACACTCTGGAATGTAATAAAGTTAAAAGGACGGCACTGGTACTGAACGGGTTTAAACTAACACTCTGGAATGTAATAAAGTTAAAAGGACGGCACTGGTACTGAACGGGTTAAACTAACACTCTGGAATGTAATAAAGTTAAAAGGACGGCACTGGTACTGAACGGGTTAAACTAACACTCTGGAATGTAATAAAGTTAAAAGGACGGCACTGGTACTGAACGGGTTAAACTAACACTCTGGAATGTAATAAAGTTAAAAGGACGGCACTGGTACTGAACGGGTTAAACTAACACTCTGGAATGTAATAAAGTTAAAAGGACGGCACTGGTACTGAACGGGTTAAACTAACACTCTGGAATGTAATAAAGTTAAAAGGACGGCACTGGTACTGAACGGGTTTAAACTAACACTCTGGAATGTGGTAATAATGTTGCTGCTTCTTGGTTTCTTGGAAGCTTTTTGGGGACTCTTTAGTAAAGGCATCAAGGAGTTAAGAAATGCCAAAACAAATCATTAGGTTTTCGACAATAAAGTCGAACATAATATATAGTTCTTCATCATGATTGCCAAACATTTGGGTATAATATTATACTCTGATGTTGACATGTAATATTGTATTTTAATGAATTCAGAAAATTGACCGGTATATTCTAACCGTTTATTATTATGGGTTCGAGCCCTGCGGGGAACCCCTATTGTAATCATAACATTTTCTTATTCTTCCAAATTATTTTTCCACGCCGATTTTTACGCATTAACTCCAGAACCGCTTTTTGGATCAGAATCAAACTTTCCCACAAGGTGTGTTTTTTGGATCAGAATCAAACTTTCCCACAAGGTGCGTGTTTGTATTGGGCAACCTTTGATATGCTAAACATCCAAAATGGCGCCCAAACAGGTCCATGACAGCCCATTTCCTGAAAATTTTGAAACCTAAATACCATCTCTCCCACTAATAGGAAAAGATTGGGCTTTGGCATATGGACTCCACTACTAAAGCTCCGCAAATGTTATGGAAGAGGTTTTGCTTTGCACCTTTTTTTTTTCCGGCAATCTTGAAAAAACCTTGGAAACACTTAAAAATTAACATCTTGAAAACTACGCAGATGATCAAAGGCATATTTGTGTAGTTGGGTGAGGCTCGCAATTCCGAACGTTTTGGTACCAACAGAATAGAAATTGGTGGAATAGTTTGGCCGCAGCATTGAAAATTGTCTATTCATTAATTACTTTAAAACCGTGTGAGGTACCCACACAACGTTTTCAGTCTTCAGTCTATAGGCTTCCCCGCATCCCCTAGTTTTGCTTAATAATAGTTATATTAATCATTCAGATCCATAATTTTTTGTTATTTAACCCGTTGAGCCCCGGCTAGTTATAATATTTTGTTCACCCCAGTCCCAAGCCATTTTTACTTTTGTTTTTGTTTGCTAAAATGGAAGACAAGGATGAGAAATAAATAAAAAAAAAAAAAAAAATCACCTCGGATATTTTTTTTGGGGGGGGGGGGGGAGCCACAAAAAAAATTGTTGAGCCAAAATGGAAGAGAATGGTGAGAAATGAATAAAAAACTAAAAAAAACTCACCTCGGTCATTTGGGGGGCGGGGGGGGGTCGAAAGTTCGTCTCCCCCGCATGACCACCCGCCCGGGAGCACTAGGGTGAAAACTGAGTATGGTATTGTACGGCATACATCCTAAGGAGTGTCTCACATAAATCTCAAGCCTCTAGCTCCCATACGACCCGAGTAATGAAGGTTCAAAGTGGCGGTGAACTAAGGGTGTAAAGTATCCCCACTAAGCCCACCACCACCGGCCGCGCGGCTGTCTTGGCCCGCTCACACCTACCGGCCCGGCTCCCACACACACTACGGTACCTCCCCCTCCTATTCTCCCGCCATTTCCTACCTTACGAGCCACGTAAATGGTTTTAATATGCCGGACGCACGTGTTGCGTCGCTGGGAGTTGGTGATAACAAACTGCCGACGCATCACGTGCGACGCTGGGTCTCAATGGGTTAACTCTCTCAAAATAGTTAGAGTCCCTATGAATTACAGCTATTATTTAACCAACCTACCTATACATACCTACCCTACCAAATAATAATGATAATTCAAATTTATTTTTGGTGAATAGCAGAGTATTGGCTAAGGTTTTTAACAATTCCTCACATTGCCAAATGCTTAATTAAAAATTTAAAAGGGGAGGCTGAACCAAGGGGCTGAACCTTGAAATAATGTTTTTGTTTTTTTCTTATAAAATGCTTCTTTCAACATAGGAGAATAGCATAGGAGGGCAAAAGAAAACATATTGCATCCATAACCCCCCTGAACAGGAGTTCAACCACACCCCCCCAATAAAAAAAATGTGTTCCTTTCAGCCCAATGTTTTGTTTGTGTTGTTTGTCTAAAAGGCTTCTGTAAACAATAGAAACTATCATATGAGGGCATAAACACCCATATGACATCCCTAGGTGCTACTAAAAATATATATATATAATATATATTTTTTCAGCACCTTCTATTATTTAATATGGGAAAACTAGATCATGTAGTTGTTGGGGATGCTTTTAGGATACGCCAGACAAAAATTGCGGGAAATTTTTTTTTTTTTCAATGACTAGTTGATTTTTCTTATAGTGCAATGAAATTTTGCGCTCGCGCGCACGCACACGCACATAGAGAGCTGATTTTTTCAGTGAGTCTTAGTATTTCCATTGGTATTAAGATGGTATAATGCCAGAAACAAAATATCTTATACAGGGTGAATTGGGGGTGTAAGGTTCTGCCTCCCCTTATAACAAAGTTCTAGACCTGCAAAGTTTTGAAATGTTTTGGTGTAGTGTGTCGAGACTTGTAAGTAGCTCGACAGATTAGGTTAAGTAAACATACTGGAAGTTCAAATTAGGTGCCAGTATTAGGTTAAGTTATTATATCTTTATAAAAGATTTGTACTATTTTGTATTAAGTTTCTATGGGTTTATTATCCATAATTATATCGAGTTACCATTACAATTAACACCTTAAGAGCGGCCTATGCGGTTTATTTATATGTACCGCCCAGCGGGGTGTTTTTAGCCAAAATAGGGCTGTTTACGTGATCATTTTCATGCCTAAATAAGACCCAGAACGTAAAACAAGTATCTATCCCTGAAAGGGCATAAACAGAGCTTTCGAATGACACCATAACGATCCTTTTATGATGGCTAGTTTTCTTGCAATAACCGTGCAACGCGAGTGCAAAAAGCATGTAATTAGCCACTTTCCCGATACAATTCCTTATATAGCGAGTGAGAGAGGGAGGAGGGAGCTGGGATTCGTGTCAGTATGTTCGCCGCGGTGGTCTGGAGCAGTCATACGCTCGCTACTCTCCTGCCACCACTTGTCTCTCTCTCTCAGCAACATTACGTGCTGAAATTGCCACTCGACCTATGTCGAGCGCCGCCACATAGTCCAGCTTTATTATGTTGCTCGCTGCTAATTAAGGGTTAATCAGGTATATTTTGTACATAGTTAAATGACGCATTGGTGGGTATTAACTGCGCATGCATCATTTTCGGGACTGGCGGGTTGACTGCTGGGAACCTCAGACTCGCTTAAGTTACGACCTCGTGAACACCTCCTTCTAGCCGCTCCCAATACAACCACCTGTTTCATGCTAACTCACTCTAATTCTTAACTCCTAGTGGCCACTATACTTTCTATCTATTCCTAATTCTATCCTTGAGCTATCCATCACTATCAACAAGTAAAGTAAGTTAACTCCTATAAGTTTGTAGGTAAATTGCACTTTGTTTACTGTTGAATTCTTATTAATTGGTCCTTCAAACCTCGAAACCTTTGCCATATGCTAGTGTTTCGTATTTGTTTTTAGTTTCTTGCTATTCCTTTTGTTTGTTCTACTTTATTTTCCTTTCTTTTCCTTCCTTCATGCGCCTGCTCTCGCTTCCCTAGTATTCTTACGTGCCTGGTGGCCGGTATTTTTGTGTCAGGCCTTCGTGTTTGTCCTTACTATGACGATGTCGATGTACCTAATTACGATGGTTGACCACTGCGGCCTGGGAGAGCCTCATTCGTTACCAGCCTTTGAAGCTTTGACACAACGTAACAGCAGAAGACGAGGGGCGGGAAGCGGTGGTATTATATTAGGCTAACCATCAATTTGTGTTCCTAATTTTCATGTTTTCTAGGCTAAATTTAATTGGATTTAAATTGGGTTAACCATTTAATTGGGTTCCGAATTTTAATTTGTTTTCTAGGCTACATTGGGTAGGTTAGGTATTAAATTCAACACAATTAAATTGAAGTGAAATACAATTGCCGACTTGCTAGTTTCGTTTTATTGGGGGGGCGGGGGGGGGGTTGGAGCTGTGAACATCGCTATTGGACAGAAATGCTTTAATGATTTAGGCTTCTAGTGGATAACAGAATGATGAATTGTGTTTTATGCATAATTATATAAATACACTGCAACTGTATTTTAGCCGATGATTTTGCATTACCGATGTCTAATACAACTTCCTTATGGCCTGAGACTCGCAAGTGGTCATTTAAAGGGGTTAAAATGATTTTGTACGGTCTTACCACCCAATTTAAAAGGGTTACTGCCAAAAACATATGTGGTAACAAGTAGATATGGGCTAGCATATAGTGTGTTTCAATGTTTATAGAATTCATTGGTTTCTTATAACATTTGGCATCCCTTCCTTAGTGTACTTTAACAAAAATTGCCGCATTTAATATAGGGTTGGCTATTTAAATTTAAGAGTGGAGATATTTAGGCGTTGTTCGTTTACTTTCATTATTGCGCTCCGCGTCATATTTCACACTTATTGCTCTACCCCGACATCCCGACATCTCATGTTTAATTAATTATTACGTTATAAAGTCGGGGTTCCCTATAATTTGCCTTTATTGACGTCGGCTAACTTTCTGAGTGCGTTTCATGTCCATTTAGGTAAATTAATTTGCTATACCCTTTAATATTCTATTTCCTGTGTATTGCCATCATGTCGTTGACTCTATCCCAGTACAAGTGACACAAGGGGGATATCAAGAGTGGTTTGACTAGGATCACCAAAGATATTGCTACATTTTTAGTTGATGCAGATAATGGTGCGATTGAGGCTAAATTGGCTGCAGTATTAAGACAGCTCGAAGATTTCAATTCATGTCACCGCGAAATGGAAACACTCTATGAAGATGACACCGAGTATTTCGTGGACATAGAAGTAGACATGGATTATCTAGAGCGTCTTGATCAGGTTATCGTCCTTCTTAAAGGTAAGCTAAAACAAAAGGAGCCAAATCGTGCTGCAGTTAACAGAAATGCCTGTATAAGATTGCCTAAAATCACCCTTCCTGTATTTGACAGTGATCCCACTCTGTGGATGGGATTCTGGGATATGATCCATGTAGTGTCCACAGCAATGCGGAGCTCAGTGACATCCAAAAATTCACCTACTTAAGAGGTCAACTTAATGGCGAGGCAAAACAACTAATTGAAGGTTTCACAATTGAGGGAGCCAGCTACCAAACAGCGGTTGCCCTTCTACAGAAAACCTATTGGCGCAGGGATAGAATTAAGGCGGCACATATAACTAACCTTACTACTTTGAATCCTCCCTCTTACAATGTCGAGGAACTAAAAGGATTCTATGCTAGTTTTGAAAGTACACTTAGGTCAATAGAGACCCTACAAATTACCCTTCATGAAGTTAGTATTGTGATTCTCATGAATAAATTGCAATCCCCACTAAAGGAAACATTAAAAAGAACTTTTGGTGAAGATGGTCTGGACCTAGAAAGGTTTGTCCAGGCTTACCAGACAAAACTTTTTAACATGGAAAGTGTAGCAGAACGGACTACTCCACACATACCAGTTGCTTCAGCATCCTTTGCAGTGCAGGAGGCCTTGCTGCGAAGGAAGGGTTGCAAGTTGTGCGAAGGGGCACATGTATGGTTTAAGTACAAAACCAGTGCTCTGAAAGTTAAGCGTGCAAAGCAACTCAACCTTTGTACCGGGTGCTTGTCCTCAGACCACGGGAGCAATGGTTGTGTGAACCCTGTGTGGCCAATCCTGTGATTGGCCGACGACCACCATGCCTTTGTGGGATCCTGGGGGTCCCGAGGAGCTACTCTCTTTAGAGCAGGCTAGGGACGCACATGACTAACATCCTTTTTACCACTGTCTCCCATATCTCCACCATTCTGATACTGTCTCTCTTTCTCAACTTCTTCTCTTTCATTCCTCTTATCTTTTAACGTCACAACACTCCCTTTGGGTTCTGCACACGATTTCATATCGGCCCATCGTATTATGTGCGTCGCTCTCTGAGATATTTACATGTACATAGAATAGGTTTGAGGGTTCTTAGTTAGTAGAGGTTAAGAACTTGGTGTGTGTCTCCATTATTGATTTAGTGCTCTGCTGGGTTATTTAATGCTAGACTGGGATAAGGCTTCTGTTGTCGTTGTCAGCGATGTGTGTACGGTTCGCTTATACCTACACGACTTCGACGGTTTCTGTGGTAGCCTAGGTTGTCCTTTTGGTTGTGCCTTTTGCGAGTGCAGCATCGTGTGGTAAGAGGGCATTAGCCTACTACCTTGTCACACCGTGCTGCCTCTTTGCTTGACTATTGAGGGATCGCCAGGGTAGAACCAGATACTTGAGATCTGGATCTACCAAGAGAGCATCCCCGTCATTAACGTAACTTTAATCATACCGCCTTAAGGACAACGCTAGGCTATGAGCCAGTCTTGCTCAGCCACAGTTTCCTAACCTTGATATCCCAGCTAGACTTTATTCACCTAGCAGACACTAGTTAGGATATGAGCTCTTTATGATATGAATGCATTATTATTCACGGCATTTATTAGTCTAGGTTGTTGTTGAGTTGCACAACCATAGCAGACTGTTTCGTTGATGAGGAAGTATCTCTTTTAGTGTCAAACATTACTGCCGTTGCGCATTTATAATATTCTCGTGTCAGCTAACATTATATGTCCTATATTTTTTGTGTACTCTGTATACACATTGGGTGTCCAGCCTCCTGCCTTTCTATAATTTAAGATATGAGCATCTTATGAGCATCAGACTTTCTTCAGAAATTTCCAGGTCTATGCTGTAGGACTATACTTCACTTTCTTTCAGATAGGAGTGAAGAGTTTATTGTTGTTTAGAGTAAGTATACTGAAGCATCTTTTTATTGTATTAAATCTTGCATTGATTTAATTGATCTTTCCACAGCTTCACTTTTGTGCATTTTAACGTAACTTGCATCTTGTTTGTTATCAGGCTATACCAGTGTGGGTTAGCCTGGAGTAGAGTACATTTATGCCCAGTTAAGCATACCCCGTTATCGCAGATTAACTCTGGAGGGTATAGGTGCTTTTGTTAGCCGGCATATAAGTTCAAGGGTTTGGATCTAGCGTACCGTTGTTGCATAGTACCCTATTACTAGTCCAACCATTAAGTGCCCTAGTTTTATTCGTAGCCCCGGTCGTAACACCTGACATCCGTAACTGCAAGTTCTGTCGTAACAGACACTACCATATCCTCTGTCAGTCCAGATCTCAATGGGACGGTGCAAAGAAGGAGCAAAAACGTCAACAGGTAATAAAGACCAAAACGCAAACTACCACGATGTCTGTATCTTCAAAGAAGACTAGTTTTTTCCTCCCAGTTGTTATGCTGCCAACAGTAAAGGAATCAAGAGGAACAGTCAAGATGTGTACGCTGCTGGATCAGTGCTCACAGCGCACCTTCAGTCTAAATTTCGCTCTAGACTCTATCCATTATGAAAAATTGGGTGTTGAAGAGCTAGAGTTGCAAGGGTTTACCGGAGCATGTGAGAGCAGAAAATATCCAGCAGTGTCCTTCAAGTACAAGTTCCGGGGCAGAAACTATCCTTTACAAGCAGTTGTGGTAGAAACTCTCGCGGATCACAAAGGATCAGAATGCCTTGAAGCAGACATGAAAGTCTTGCGAAGCAAGGGCTACAAAATAGCTGATCCTCTGATGACACAGACATCTCGACTGGACTTGTTGGTTGGTGATGATTATTATTATGACTTATTGCGATCAGGGTACAAAAAAGAGGGTGACATAAGTCTCTTGCCCACTAAATTTGGCTATGCACTAAGTGGCTCCTGCCATAACGACAAGTCTAGCGCCCAAGTAGAGGTAGTTACAATATTGAAAGCTGCGGTCACCCCGATGGATCAATACATATCCATGGAATCATATAATCCATGTCATAATGAATTAAATGTATGTGGGAACTGGATCATCTAGGAATTTCTCCGAACAAAGATTCAAAGGAAAACAAGACTGCGTTGGACATGTTATACAAGGAGACAGTAACATACTCTGCACAGAATCAGCAATATGAGGTCAGACTGCCATGGAACCAACAAAAAGAGAAGCTGCCTTCTAATTATGGTTTAGCAGCGGGTCGCCTAAGGGGTCTGCAGAAGCGATATAAACAAGAACATGTTTATTGTAATCACTATACTAACATTATCCAAGATCAACTTCATTGTGATTTTATTGAAGAGGTTCCTTTCGGTGTTACTGAAAACAGTCATTATTTGGCACATCACGGGGTCACCAAGAATATCACAACGACGCCCGTTCGTATTGTTTACAACTGTTCCGCTAGTATTGGCAAAGGCAGGCCAAGTCTTACTGACTGCCTTTACACAGGGCCATCACTAGTGCCAGATCTATCAAAAATATTGCTGAGATTCAGGGTACACAAATATACCTGGATAAGTGACATCGAGAAGGCCTTTCTCATGTTGAGACAACATGAAGAGGATCGTGACTACACCCGATTTCTGTGGCCAAAGGATCCCTTGGACTTATCTTCACCCTTACTTTGCTACCGATTTAAGGTAGTGTTGTTCGGGGCAACTTGCTCACAGTTTCTTCTTAATGCCACAATCTCGAAGCATCGCTCCATTATTAAAGAGGATCCCGAAGTTGTGTAGGCTATTAAGGAAGGTTTGTACATTGACAACCTCCAGGGAACAGACAGTGATGAAGAGACTGTCATTAAGCGTTACTGGGATGCAAAAAGAATAATGTCTCTAGCACATTTATATCTCAGAGAATGGGCTACCAATAGTCCTCAACTACGTGACCTCCTGCTATTGGATGGTGTTGCTGCCAAGAATCAAGAGCGTGACTAGGGTGCTCTCTTGATAGATCCAGATCACAAGTATCTGGTTCTATCCTGGTGACCCTCTAAAGACAAGCAAAGAGGCAGCAAAGTGTGAAACTGGTACAGGCCAAAACCCTCAGTCAACACAATGCTGCACTCGCAAAGGATGCAGCCGAAAAGACAACCCAGGCTACCACAGGACCGGTCGAAGTCGTGTAGGTATAAACAAACCGTACACACATCGGAGACAACGACTACAGTTACCTTATCCCAGTCTAGCATTAAATAAAAGAGCAGAAACACTAAATCAATAATGGAGACACACAGAGTTCTTAACCTATACTAACTAAGAACCCTCAAACCTATTCTAAGTACATGTAAATATCTCAGAGGACGGCGCATGCAATACAATGGGCCGGCTATGGAAACCGTATGCAGAACCCAAGGGGAGTGTTGTGCAGTTAATAAAGATTAGAGTACGGAAAGAGAGAATCGAGTGAGAGAAACAGTGGTAAAGGGGGTGATCGGGAGAGAGTATGCAAGGGGATGTTAGAAGCACGCGCACCAAGCCTGTCCTGAGGAGAACAGCTCCTGGGAACCCTCATGGAGGAGGTTAGTTACACAGGAGCCCGCAAGGGCGCGAAGGTCGGCCAATCACGGGCCGAGACGTCACAAGGCAGCAGGCGTCCCTAGGACGCGCCAGGATCCGCCAGCCAATCAAGGGCGCGGGAAAGCCCGCGCGCGAGCGGGAAAACTCCTCCGAGCGAGGGAGGCAGCACAAACATACACACGCACATATTACCACCACGCTGCTTACATCGCTCTTTCTCCTTAACTTTACACAATGCATCTTGTATTCTATTAATGATATAAAATACTTCCCGTTGTCACAGACGAAAACAAAGACCACCACTGGACTGTCTGTGACAATGCGATTACTAGGAAAGAAAGAACAACATTCTCTGATAACTGTAGCCCATTTCGATGTCCCTGGCGAGCGCTAGTGGCTAACGAGAGGCGATTCTGCCAACGCTGGTAGGTGTCACATCCTGAAAAATGGCTATCTTCATAATTCGATATCTACTGATTGAGATCACCTAGAGCAGTCAACTAAATTGCAAAGTTTAGAACCAACCTTCGTCTGTAGACTGGTGTTGAGTTGGCTTCGCTACGAGAAGTGGTTGCCGAGATATAATGATGGGAATGGAGGTAATTTCCCGTGTATTTTCGCCTGTGTCCGAACGCTTCGCCGAGGCCCTGGCTAGCACGCACTAAGTCACTCGTTGCTTTGGTGGCTTTGGTACCGGTAAACGATATTATGTTTCTATGGTGATAATGACATAGTTATTGTGTTATTTATTTCTTTTACAACCATTATTGAGTTATGTGAAATTTTGTATGTATAACATATTTTCGGCCCTTTCACTGTTATTGGATATTATTGTGTCACTTTCACTCTTATTACTCTTCTTGTTATGAATTATTGTCACTCACTGTTATTATAGAGTTATTATTACTTGTGATACATTTATGTGTCACTTTCACTTACTAGGCTAGGCTACGCTAGGCTAGCTAGCTACGCTAGTCTAGGCGAGCGTACGGTACCGCATCTTCACTAACCACTTCTTCATCGTCAAAGTCACTCCCAAGTTCACTCAGTTCACTATATTCACGAGCACCGCATTCACCATCATCATTATCCTCGTCATTATCGTCTTCATCGGTACTAATAAAGCCCAGAAACTCTAATCCATCCGCCACTTCATCCTCATCTTCACTAACCACTTGTTCTTCGTCAAAGTCACTCCCAAGTTCACTCGGTTCACTATATTCACTCAGTTCACTATCTTCGCTTAGTTCTTCCAGAGTGTGTGCAACACCATCGGGACTAAGCACTGTTTTCTTGGTCGTTTTAGCCTTGCTTTTGTTAGGCGTACGGTACACGGCGGCGGGCGGTGATTCGGACACAGCGATTTTTTTTGGATTAGCTCCATCCATGTTGGATGCGTGACGAGAACTGATGCTGCATGTTAGTTTATGCTTGGTGGCGCTGCAGTAGCCCACGCATAAACAAAAATACGCCCGCGCGATTTAAACCCTTTGATTTTTATTTTGCCTCATATGAGACCTCCCGTACTCCTTACCAAAATACGTTTTGCCTCATATGAGGCTTCCCGGATTCCAAGGGTTAAACAGAAACGAATATAATATTATAGGCTAATAATGAACACCAGGTTAAGGAGAGACAGACCGTTTTGTGGACGCCCTTCTCCCTAATGTTTAGCCCCACTAGTTTTGAGATTTTAAGATGTTGGTTCCATTAGTTTAGGTTTTTATGACCTTTTACCCCATTTCTTTGTCAATATTAGGACCCTTCATGCCATTTAGGTGTTGATTTTTTCCTGGCGAGCGATAGCAAGCCTGTAATTTTAGGAGGAATTGGCCTTTGGCCGGGACATTTTTCTACCGAAATCTTTACAAATCTATCTTGAAGGGGGTCTAGGGAGGAAACTAAACAAATATATGAATACATTAATTAATAGACCAAACAAACAACACTGTCCCCTTAGATATAAATTAATAATATAGCATCTACGGTATATCAATCCATGGTTTCATATCCACAACATAACATAGGTAATGTTTTATATCCACAACATAACATAGGTAATGTTTCATATCCACAACATAACATAGGTAATGTTTCATATCCACAACATAACATAGGTAATGTTTCATATCCACAACATAACATAGGTAATGTTTTATATCCACAACATAACATAGGTAATGTTTTATATCCACAACATAACATAGGTAATGTTTTATATCCACAACATAACATAGGTAATGTTTTATATCCACAACATAACATAGGTAATGTTTCATATCCACAACATAACATAGGTAATGTTTTATATCCACAACATAACATAGGTAATGTTTCATATCCACAACATAACATAGGTAATGTTTCATATCCACAACATAACATAGGTAATGTTTTATATCCACAACATAACATAGGTAATGTTTCATATCCACAACATAACATAGGTAATGTTTCATATCCACAACATAACATAGGTAATGTTTCATATCCACAACATAACATAGGTAATGTTTCATATCCACAACATAACATAGGTAATGTTTCATATCCACAACATAACATAGGTAATGTTTCATATCCACAACATAACATAGGTAATGTTTCATATCCACAACATAACATAGGTAATGTTTTATATCCACAACATAACATAGGTAATGTTTCATATCCACAACATAACATAGGTAATGTTTCATATACACAACATAACATAGGTAATGTTTCATATCCACAACATAACATAGGTAATGTTTCATATCCACAACATAACATAGGTAATGTTTCATATCCACAACATAACATAGGTAATGTTTTATATCCACAACATAACATAGGTAATGTTTTATATCCACAACATAACATAGGTAATGTTTCATATCCACAACATAACATAGGTAATGTTTCATATACACAACATAACATAGGTAATGTTTCATATACACAACATAACATAGGTAATGTTTCATATACACAACATAACATAGGTAATGTTTTATATACACAACATAACATAGGTAATGTTTCATATCCACAACATAACATAGGTAATGTTTCATATACACAACATAACATAGGTAATGTTTCATATACACAACATAACATAGGTAATGTTTCATATACACAACATAACATAGGTAATGTTTCATATACACAACATAACATAGGTAATGTTTCATATACACAACATAACATAGGTAATGTTTTATATACACAACATAACATAGGTAATGTTTTATATCCACAACATAACATAGGTAATGTTTCATATCCACAACATAACATAGGTAATGTTTCATATACACAACATAACATAGGTAATGTTTCATATACACAACATAACATAGGTAATGTTTCATATACACAACATAACATAGGTAATGTTTCATATACACAACATAACATAGGTAATGTTTCATATACACAACATAACATAGGTAATGTTTTATATACACAACATAACATAGGTAATGTTTTATATGAATTCAGTTAAGGGGGGTCACTGGCTTTTTTTATCTTTCTCTTTTTTTTTCTCTTTCCCTGCCTTGTATCCATTCGGCCCCATCCAGCCAACTGTTTCAAGACGATTATCCCTATCCAGGTGTCGATTTCTTCCTGGCGAGCGATAGCGAGCCAGCATTGTATGGAGAAATCCGGCTTCGCCGGAGACAAGCTTCTATCGAAAAATATACAAATTTAGCTTGCTGTCAAAACAAAATTATATACCTGTATATGCTGGCTCGCTACCACTCGCCAGGAAAATATTGACACCTGGATGGGGGTAAACGTCTTAAAACAGTAGACTGAATGGGGCCGAATGGATACAAGCCAAGGAGTAAGGGAGAGGAAGATAAAAAAAACGAGGTGGGCTCCCTTAAATACCCCATTGAAACATCCGCTTTAGCAAGAGAAACTGGATGGCCAGAAATGTGTTGTTAATTTTGAAAAAAAAAAAAATGGGTGATGTGAAGCACATAAACAAATGACCATTCTCTATCACATACTAGTTAGATAATGTGATTGGCATAAATGACCATTCTCTATCACATACTAGTTAGATAATGTGATTGGCATAAATGACCATTCTCTATCACATACTAGTTAGATAATGTGATTGGCATAAATGACCATTCTCTATCACATACTAGTTAGATAATGTGATTGGCATAAATGACCATTCTCTATCACATACTAGTTAGATAATGTGATTGGCATAAATGACCATTCTCTATCACATACTAGTTAGATAATGTGATTGGCATAAAACCAGCCCATTTTGATATAGCTACGACACTTTTTAAATTTTGGGTAATTATAATGAAGATGGATATTATGGCATATGAAGGGAGCCCACCTTGCCTTTTTCTCTGTCTCTCCCTCTTAGAAAAACACCCCCTAGACCCCCCTTCAAGATAGATTTGTACATTTATCGGTAAAAATATGTCCCGGCCAAAGGCCGATTCCTCCTAAAATTACAGGCTCGCTATCGCTCGGCAAGAAAAAATCAACACCTAAATGGCACGAAGGGTCCTAATATTGACAAAGAAGTGGGGTGAAAGGTCATAAAATCCTCAAACTAATGGCACCAACGTCTTAGAATTTCAAAACTAGTGGGGCTAATCATTAGGGAGAAGGGGGTCCAGAAAAACGGCCTGTCTCTCTTTAAATTATTAGCGTATTAAATTCTCCCTCTAAATATAGCTTACTATATTCACTCATGAGCTTTAAGGGGGCCCACCTCGCTTTTCTTTCTCTTTCTCTCCCTCTTTGGTTTGTATCCATTCGGTCCCATTCAGCCTACTGTTTGATGACATTTACCCCATCCAGATGTCAATATTTTCCTGGCGAGCGGGAGCGAGCCAGCAAATATATATTTTTGTTTTGACAACAAGCTAAATTTGTACATTATTGTATGGGAAAAATGTCTCCGGCAAAGCCGGATTTCTTCATACAACGCTGGCTCGCTATCGCTCGCCAGGAAGAAATTGACACTTGGATGGGAATAAACGTCTTAAAACAGTTGGCTGAATGGGGCCGAATAGATACAAGTCAGGGAAAGAAAGAAAAGGAGAGAAAGCGAACAAAAGAAGGTGACCCCCCTTAATCCGTTAAGTACCGGTGACATCCTATCATTATATTCTGGCAACTATTACATGATTTGATTCAGCCTAGGAAGCACGTCTACCCACGAAAAAGTTGCAGACTATCTTAATTCATCCTTTTACTTACCACATGCCCTTCCTAAGCTTCATAAAATCGTCTAAGTCTAGCTGAAATCCAATAATAGAGACGTGACCGGTACTGGAGGGGTTAATCATTTACTATAAGTATTAACACGATGCATTACACGATATTGTTACCAAACTTTATATCTTGAGGTGAAGGTTCAGTATAATATGATGTTAAGGGGAGACAGACCGTTTAGTTTTGTTTTTGGTTTATTAATTAATGTATTCCTTTATTTCTTAGTGTTTTCGCTAGACCTACATCAATCTTAGAAAAAACACCCCCTAGACCACTAGTACATGCTGCTATGTCACATTTTTGGCTGTCGTGGAAAATTCATATAGATTTTTGCCAATGTGTTTTTTTTTTTGTTAGCCTAGAGTACTAGGAGCATGAAAAATGTGTTTGGCATTTTTTCTGAGGTCATCTTGACATTTGTTTAGCCTGTTAAAGAAGATCGGGTGGTATCGCCAAAAACGGAAATTTGTTGCCGCAAATTGCACAAGTTTCGAACTGTTTGACTGTCTATGGGGGTGTGAAGTGTGATGTACCCTATATTTGTGCATATCAATGCAATGAGTAAAGCAGTATTTTTTTATTATTTTATCATAAGTCAAATTCTGTGAGAAGAAATGATTGTAAAATACGTTTATATAATACTTTTACTTGCCATCAGATTTAGAAATGTTTTGGTATTTTTTTATCAAATGACAGTATGACAGTTAACCTCTGTTGCAAAAATGAGACTCTTTGATTGTTTAAATAAAAGAACAGTTACTATGTTATGTTCCTGAGACAAGTTCATGTCAAGTCTGATACTCATTCAGTGTCAGATTCGTCACTAGCTTCGCCCACATCAGCCAAGTTTTTACATCCATCTGGATCACACTTGCACAACTCTGTGCAGGGCATTTGGTTTTCGCGGCAGGAACATCGCCCACTACATTGACTCTTTGTGCATTTACACCGAACCAACTGTAAGATGGAATCTGGAGCCAGAGGTATTCTGCTTAACTTGGGAACGAAATGTCCCGAAGTGTCACTGATGGACCATCCCAATTCAGTTGGTGCTGGAACGGTTGGTTGTGGAATTAAGGCCTGCCTCCAGATTAAGCACTGGTAATGTGCCCGTCGAATGTGCTCATGCAATGATCCTTGTGTTGGGGGCAGCTTCTCGATTCCTTGTTTGGTGTTGAGTCCACGAAAATGAAACCATCTGAGTGCCGCAGCTTGACTAATACCTGCGTTCTTTGGACCGAGTAACTTGCAGATGAATGCTTCACAAAGACCTAGCACTTCACAGGATGGTTCACTCTCCTGTCCCAGACGAGCAAGTGCACCAACAATGTCATCACCACAGTCCATAAACGCCTTCCACCATGAAGTTTTGCTCTTGCCGAATATCCTTCCAGTTGTGTCACACCCGCTTATGGCATGAAATCCCATCAAGGCTTGAGCACGTTCCTCACCAAGTGCATTTTGGATAGGCAACAAAGGCAGTACACGTCGATTGGTTCCAGTGCCCATTATCATAGCTGCATCCTCGCCTAAGACTGCCAAATTGTGTATGGCAAGTACCAGCACATCTGTGTCCTGGGAGTAGATGTGAACAGTAAGTCCAAGTTTGCGTGCTTCACTGGCGTAGTATATCAGCAACGTATCCGCCTCGTCATGCTTGGCAGCATGACAACTGCCAGATGTATTGAACTGGACACCTTGACAAGTGATAGTGGTTACGTCTGCTGTGCAGTTGACAACAATCTGTTGGGCCAAGAATATTGTCAGAAGCTCCTTCGTCTTGGTACTACTGAGGAACTTGTTGAGATCTTTAATGCGCGTGTTTCTGTCGACTTTGTATTCTGTTCCCCTGGAAAGCTTGGCTCCACTGCGACGCTGTCTTGTTATCTCTTTCAATGAGGACTGGCAGTATTGGTCAAACACCACATAGCACTTTGAGTAAGGGCGACTTTTGGAGTTGATGGCATTGACAAAATGCTCTGCCAGGTCTCCACATGATGATATTTTGTCCTTGAAAACGGCCATCTCATGAACTACTGCCATGGCATCGATGATAATAGAAGCTCTATCAAGTGGTAAGTCATCCAGTAAAGGTGCATCAGCTTGGCCATTTTCAGCTGATCCATGGTTCTCCAGATGGTGAATGAGCTGTGATTTGTTGTTGCATGGATGCAACAAGCCATCTGGTGTCATCAGCATGTGATTGATTGGGGAAAACTCGTATGTGCTGAGAGCTTCCTTCAAGTCAACATCTGTAGTATCTAATTGTGCGTCGATGTTGTCTATTGATGCCCTGAGTGGCTGCCCAACAAAAAGGTTAGGGGGTACATATACACCTTGGTTGTCCGCCATGTTTTCCTGGACAGCAGCTGCAAGCTGACCAATGCGTTCTGTAGCATGATGATATGATACTCCAGCTCCAGTATTTGACAATATGTCTATCGTTTTCTTGCTTCTTTTGGCATGATAGAAGTGCAGTGATAGCCCTAAAGTGAGGGGAGTCTCTTTTCTGCTTCGAAATGAGCTTGCACAAGACTTAGGTTGGTGCCTGATCTGCCTCTTGGTTTTGTGGCTCTGAATTATCATTTGAGCCAAATTTGTGCATCTAGAATGTACTTCTTAACTTCGGACTTCTGAAACAACTGCTGTGTCACCCTGAACGATCCATTTCAACAGCCAGATCAACTCATTTGGGATGAAATTTTCTTGGTTGCTGATTGAGCCCTCAAACTCCCATGGCTTGGATTGGTCAATAGCTGTGCGGACTATTTTTGCGCATTTGAGTATTGTAGTCATCTCTTCTTTGTCATTCAAAGTTGAAGTTTGCCGTATTGCGGCGTCAGCAACACCGGAAGAATGGATCAAATCTGATTTTGCTGGATTGGCAGAACTTGTGAAGGCAACACCGTCAACATGCTGTCGGATCTTTTCCTTCAGGCACTGACGAGAAACTGTATGTGGGAGATTATGCTGATGCATGATTTGTTGATAGTCATTCTGCACTTCACTGACTGGAATAAATTCTCCAGAAGATGTCCGGTCCTGCAGCTGACTGAAAAAATGTACCTCTGCAGCAATAAACTTTCTGTCACCTTCAATATCTGGAATTTCAGCATCAAATTCCAGTGTTGTTTCCTGCTTTCTGCGAGTTGTTAGCTTCTGCCATTCAATGGTCATACATGACTTATGATACAGTAAGTCTCTCGACAAAGCATCTTTCTCATTCAGCAGTTCCGAATAGTTTATTTTCCAGGTTGTGTTGTCACTTTCTTTTACCACAGCTGCTATTTGCTCCCCAATGTTTTCGGTTTGGCACATGTGAGTCTTTTCGGCTGTCGCTCTTTGACAGAAGAAACACAATTCTTTTCGCACCTTTGGAATGGACGAACGTGTTACTTTCCGTTGTGATCCTGTATGTGATGTAGATGGAACACTTGGTGTACCACTGCTCGGTGGCCGACCATTTCGTCTGATCAGTACTGTGGTATCACCCTTCTCGAGGGCTTTACTGTGGCGGATCTTGGCTCGCTGTATGTCTGTTTTGTTCGTGGCCTCAGCATATCATTTCTGGTGCCACACTGCACTGTTAGTTTGAAGATCTTGCGGCTCCAGATTAACCAGACGTTGCGACATAGATATGTATTTTTGTTCTCCATAGTCTGACCTTTCTCTGACACACTCCAGGAAACGAATATAGCTGTCTGACTTTGGTGTACTAACTGTTTCATTTGTATTTTCTTGACATACGATGCACTGTCTGTAGTTGTTTTCTATCTTGCGTCGCTTGGTTTCCATGTTCTGTGAACAAAGAAAAAACAATTAGAAAAAACAAAAAAGCAAATGAACAAATTCTCGTAAAATTAGCCGCCATCTTGGATTTAGAGGTCTGTATATGTCCTGTCATTCAAAATATTGAATGCCATGACTTTATTTCATGATACAAACATCTTAGTCATCATTTGTGTTAATAATTAAACAAAATATAATGTATAAAGGGCTTAGAATTTGCACAGATGGGCAAAATATCCATATTTTAAGCCGAAAATTCAAGATGGCCGCCATTATTCCAAGATGGCATCCAAAAAAATGCCAAACACGATTTTTGTAGATAATGGGTCATAATCATTCAAAAAAAAACACATTGGCAAAAATCTATATGAAATTTCCACGAAATTACATAACACCATATACTATTAATTTGTAAATTTTTCGATAAAAAATGTCCAGACCGAAGGCCGGTTTGTCTTAAAATGTCAGGCTCGCTATCATTCGCCAGGAAATAAGCGACACCTAAATGGCACGAAAGGTCTTAAATTTGACAACGAAATGGAGCGAAAGGTGTTAAAATGGCCAAACTAATTGGCCGAACGTCTTATAGTTTAAAAACATATATGGGGCTTAACACGAGGGAGAAAGGGGACCAGCAAAACGACCCATCTCCCCTTAACCTCAACAGTTCATCAGCCTCACCTTAAGCTGTGACCCAAGAGAGTCAAGATCAACGACACCGAAGGGTAATTACCGGGGTTATTTAGAGGATCATTACAAGGGGATCTGCCTTGTGTGGGCCAATCGGCTTTCTGCAGACTTCTTCTTTTCTAAGGTTCCATATTTCCTTTACGTCCTGGCGTCAATGATCTGTCATTAAGGGGGTAGGGCTTGTTTTGTTGTCTATATATTACATTGTATATAATTATATATTTTTTCTTTCCTCGCTAGACCTCCATCTAACTTAAAAAATAAATCCCCAAGATAAATCCGGTCGAAGGCCGGTTCCTCCTAAATATAGAGGCTCGCTATCGCTCGACATGAAAATGATCGACACCTAAATGGCACGAAAGGTCCCAATATTGACAACAAATGGATTGAAAAGTCTTAAAATCAACAAACTAATGGGCCAAATGTCTTACAATCTGAAAATGAATGGGGTTAATCATGAGGGAGAAGGGGGTTATTTAGAAGATGATTATTAGGGTCTACATTTCCTTTACGTCTTGGGGTCAACGATCTGTCGTTAAGGGGAGGCAGTTGGATTTTACAGGCCTCCTCCTCCCTCTATTAGTTATGAGATTTCAAAACATTCGCCCCATTAGTTTGGCGATCTTCAAATATTTTGCCCCATTTCTTTGCCAATATTAAGACCTTTCGTGCCATTTACGTGTCGATATTTTTCCTGGTGAGCGATAGCGAGCCTAGATTTTAAGAGGAATCGGCCGGGACAGTTGTCTACCAAAAAATTTACAAATTTATATCGAAGGGGGATCTTGTGGGTATTTTTGTAAGCTTGATAAAAGTTTAGAAAGCAAACTAAACCCCTTCCTTAAACCATTGAGCCGAACCAGTAACTTATGCTGCACAATACCGTCTGAGCTCCCTTAATAAGGTAGTGCTTGTTTGTTGGTCAATATATTAAATTTTATATATATTTTTTACTTTCCTCGCTAGACCTCCATCAGACTTAAATAAGACACCCCCAAGATACATAAATGAATAAATCAATAAATACGCCCTCCCCCCTTAAGCATCTCAACATATTGGGTTATCTTTGCGTGCCCTTGACAATGATGAACCCTTGCATGTCAAGGTCTAGGATATTACCAACAGATCATTGACCCCAGGGATTGACCACCTGCGAGTTTCAGGCTATAAGGAAGTTGGAGCTGTAGACATCGATGGTAAATAGAAATGCAATAATAATGTAGGTTTCTGATGGCTAAAAAGTATGTGTAATTGGGTTCTATGTATTATAGATGTAGTACAACCATATTATAGCTGGTAAATATGTTAATTATCGACGTCTACAGCTCCAACTTGCCTCCAGGGCCTTGGGTGGGGCTTTGGTTTCTCGGGCGTTTCCGCGCCCTCCTCAGCTCCCTGCCTTAGAGTGGCTTCGGTCACCTGGGTTTTGTTAGTGGTAAGCAGGGAGGGTTTTGTGGGGGCGCTTTATGGCCTTGGCCTTGCTCGGGACCTTGGGGCTGTTCGGCCAGGCAGCCTGGGGAACACAACAACAACAACAACAACAACAGCTCCAACTTCCTTATAGAACGAAACTCACAAGTAGTCAATTACAGGGCATATGAACCCTTGCAATGATCCTCTAAATAAGGGCACTCACCGGATTTGTTTTTATCTTTCTCTCCTGTTCTCTCTTTCCCTGGTTTGTATCCATTCGGCCCCATTCAGCCAACTGTTTTGAGACGTTTATCCGCATCCAGGTGTGGATTTCTTCCTGGCGAGCGATAGCGAGCCAGCATTGTATGGAGAAATCCGGCTTCGCCGGAGACATTTTTATATCGAAAAATGTACAAATTCAGCTGACTTTCAAAACAAAAATATATATATGCTGGCTCGCTACCGATCGCCAGGAAAATATTGACACCTGTATGAGGGTAAACGTCTTAAAACAGTAGGGTGAATGGGGCCGAATGGATACAAGCCAAGTAGAGAGGGAGATAAGGAGATAACAGCGAGGTGGGCTCCCTTAACATATTATTATACTGAACCTTCACCTCAAGATATAAAGTTTTGGGGAAAATGTTGTGTAACGCATCATATTAATACTTATAGAACATTATTTAAACCCATAGGTAAAATGTTGTGTAATGCATCATATTAAACCCATAGGTAAAATGTTGTGTAATGCATCATATTAAACCCATAGGTAAAATGTCGTGTAATGCAAATGCATCATATTAAACCCATAGGTAAAATGTCGTGTAATGCATCATATTAAACCCATAGGTAAAATGTTGTGTAATGCATCATATTAAACCCATAGGTAAAATGTCGTGTAATGCATCATATTAAACCCATAGGTAAAATGTTGTGTAATGCATCATATTAAACCCATAGGTAAAATGTCGTGTCGTGTAATGCATCATATTAAACCCATAGGTAAAATGTTGTGTAATGCATCATATTAAACCCATAGGTAAAATGTCGTGTAATGCATCATATTAAACCCATAGGTAAAATGTTGTGTAATGCATCATATTAAACCCATAGGTAAAATGTCGTGTAATGCATCATATTAAACCCATAGGTAAAATGTTGTGTAATGCATCATATTAAACCCATAGGTAAAATTAATAAGCTATATTTAGAAGTGTTATGGGGTGATGGTCGTATTTATTTGCTTACTTATACATTTATATATATATAATTGTTTTGTTAGTTTCCTCCCTAGACATCCATCCACCTTAAACAAACACCCCCTAGACTCCCTTGCAAGGTAAATTTGCACATTTTCGGTAGAAAAATGTCTCGGCGAAGGCTGGGTCCTTCTAAAATTACAGGCTCGCTATCGCTTGCCAGGACAAAATCGACAACTAAGTAACACGAATAGTCCTAATACTGTCTTCGTGGTGCAATGCATAAGTGTGTGGATTTTCGGTGTGAGCGTCCTGGGTTCGAATCCCCGGACTGCCACATGTGTTTGTTGATTTCATTAATCGAGTTTAGGAATAAAGTAGGTTAGTGGAGAGAACTTAATAATTAATACACAAATGGGATGCAAGTTCATAAAATCACCAGACTAATGGAACGAGCGTATAAGTATCGCAAAATCTCCTTAACTTATATTATATTGAACCTTCACCTCAAGATATAAAGTTTGGGAACAATATCGTCATCATTATCGTGCATCATATTAATCGTGTTTTGTAGACCGTAGTACTTCGGTAATCCATTATACCTGTGTATTGTTTACAGTATACCTGGTATTATATTCACCAGTCTACATTCAAATTTAGATTTATATTTATGTACATACAAACACACACACACATATATATATACACACACACACACATTACAGTATATATATATATATATATATATATATATATATATATATATATATACCGGTACTTCTATTCCAGTTAGTATTTTCAACCTAATATTCACAAAAATGTTAGAAGGATAAAATGTCATGCAATAACAACTTTTACTTCAGATTGCATTCGCTTTTTGTGTACATGCTTAGATTGATATGCAGGATTCGAAGTTGCATAATAAATCGTAGGCAGTGTCCACCATTCTTTAACTGTCTTCGTGGTGCGGTGCATAAGGTGTTGATTTTCGGTGTGAGCATCCTGGATTCGAATCCACGGACTGCCACATGTGTATGTAAAATTTCATTAATCGATTTTAGGAGTATGGTTGGTTGTTGGAAGGAACATAATAATTAATAAGAATAGCAATAGTTTGTCACCACGTTATAAGCCAAGTACATCACAAAGCATTTTTCCATTTAATTCTACTATATATTTCTTTGTTAGCCGCTCCCACAGTTTTGGCTGACAGTTTCTGCCTCAGTGATATGATCCTGTGAACAGTGAGGGGTAGGCTACACCTATCTCTCTCTCTCTCTCTCTCTCTCTCTCTCTCTATATATATATATATATATATATATATATATATATATATATATATATATATATATTTTTACGTATCTTGATCCTCAAGTGGTTAACTTGATGAATCTAGATAGCACAGAGATATATATTAAGGTATCAGTCAGCTGAAGGCAAAACAAAAGTAAAATCTAATAACATTATTTCCTGTTGTTGCTTCCTTTCCTTTTGGATCTTAGGACTTAGTATCCTGTATTGACTGATACTCTTTAATTATGAAAAATACTGAAACTAATTAAAGTCATGTAGTATTTATAAAGAATTATTATTTAACCGAAGCTTAGTAGGCTATGGTTATGAACCGAAGAAGTATATCTAAAGAAGGACTATTAATTCTATAAAAAGTCTTGAAAGATAAATATTAAAGTAAGAATATTTCTGTCTCTTACCCTTTTTGAAATGAATAGATAGTTTTCTTATATGTCCTTTTATTTATATTTAATGTAATTATTCTTGGTTCTTGTCTTACGTTAACAGTATTATATTATTATTATCATCAGGATTTATATCAAAGTCACATAAAAAGTTAGATATATATTTAATAATTAGTTAAATGTATTTCTTAACCACGTAACATTGAAGTTTGATTATGAGTAAATTAAGTTACAGGATCGTTTCATAGATTCGATTCAGGTCTCACTCAAATAATATGAAAAGCAAAAATAATATTTTGAAGCTAAAAGAATTTTCTTCAGCTTAGGAAATCACTAGAAGTAATATTAACACAGCCATGTTAGTCTAAGGCGATATTACTAATATGAGACAATAGCATCACCGTACTAAGCACCGTTAAGCAATGTAAGCTTAATTAAAAGAAAATGAAAGAACTCGTAAGTATTAATATAAAACAATAGTATTACTTTCATCATAACCCAATTATTTAAAGAGTTGCTTTAGTCCACAAGTTAGTCAACTAAAATAGTTAAGTACATAATAATAGCGTTAACGTTAATTCGCAATCAAATAGTTAAACACATAATAGTAGCGTTAACGTTAATTCCCAATCACATATCTCACTAACCAACATAACGTAAGTGTTTACACCGAACACACTTAACACACACTTATATAATCTGACTGACAGTCACAATCCCATTATAATACTTCACCCCGTCTTCCTCCAGCTGCAAGTTCACCTTCCCCAACTCCAAATGAGACTGATTTGAATGCCCACAACTCGGGTCTTATATACTAAACAATGATGGTGTAGGAACGAATCAGGAGGCGGGGGGTGGTGCCCGCTCCAATCACAGCTCCTCGAGTTGCATAGCAGGTGCATGGTCCAATCACAGCTCCTGGCGTCGATCATACGTCATAGCGTCATCGAAGTAGTTTGCAGGGTCCCCTATGACGCACGCAGGTGTGAAGGCTAGTTTGCTGGTGAGCTGGTTTCCCCACTCGCTAGTTCGCTCGCTAGTCTGCTTCACCGTTTGGGTAGTGTGACTCCTTCAACTCTAATTCTAACTCTTAAATTAACATACAGGGCTCCGTATGTCAGACCTCCCCCCTAGAAAAGAGTTTAAGGAGTATAGTACATAATAGTAAACATAATACATAAATAGATTCACCACTGCTGTATGAGGCCAAACTGGTAAATGCAATCTTTGATCCGTGGCAGTGGGTAGGTATCGTTCTTTGTGACAGCATTAACTTGCCTATAGTCCCTACAAAACCCATGGCTCCCGACTGGCTTTGGCACAAGTATGACCGGACTACTCCACTGGCTTAAGGCCCTTGTGATCAGCTGGTTTGAAAAAATTAAGTCAAGCTCGACCTGCAGTATACTCCTGCGTTGTGGTGAGACACGGTAGGGGGATAGTTTAATGGGAGTTGCATCCCCTACGTCGATGTCGTGCACGGCCAAAGAAGTGAGCCCTGGAGTATCACGGAACACACTGGGAGACTGAGATAAAACAGAGATTAGTTGGTTCGCTTGATCAGAGGGAAGATGACATAGTTTAGATGCTAATTCCCTCCAAGCCACTGAATTATACTGAAAGTTGGATAGGCTACATGACAAGTCAAAGTCTGCATGGATACCTTCAGGCTCTGGAACAGTCTGTTGCGGGTCAGTAAGAGAACTGAAGACTTCGTCCGCACCAGGCTGTTCACAGGTCCTGACATTCACTGCCACAGTGGGAGAATCTGGAAGAGAGGAATCAGGGGACCTATGGTAGGGTTTCAACATATTTATATGGAATACTTGCGTGGGCTTTCTCCTGTCTGGGATAGTTACTAGATAATCGGTAATGCTCACCCTCCGAATGATCTTATATGGGCCCCTGAACTTGGCAGATAAAGGTTGGCCAAAAAGGGGGAGCAGGACCAAAACCTCATCACCGGGCTTAAACCCCCTCTCACGGGCTTTTCTGTCATACCATTTCTTCATGGAGCTTTTAGCCACTGTCAAGTTTTGAGCGGCAAACTCACATGAGGATCTCAGCCGGGTTTTGAAATCTGAAACATACTTGAGGAGGTTTTGGTTCCCCTCCTGGCCAACTAGGCTATCCTGCAATAGTTGCAAAGGACCTCTTACCTGGTGACCGAAAACTAGCTCATTAGGGGAAAAACCCAGGGATTCAGTTGGAACCTCACGAGTAGCAAATAAAAGAAAAGGTACCCCCTTATCCCACTCAACTCCGGTGTCTGTACAATACTTACGTAACATTCCCTTTAATGTCTGATGATATCGTTCGAGAACCCCTTGACTCTCTGGGTGGTAGGTGCTAGACTTAATATGCTCGATACCCAACTCCTTCAGGGACTGCTGGAAAATGTTAGAGGTAAAATTAGTTCCTTGATCACTTTGCACCTCATGGGGGAAACCCATTCTGGTGAAGAATTTGAGCAGTTCCTTGATGACAGTTGGAGGAGCAGAGGTAGGCCTCTGGGTAGCGAGTTGCCATGTCCATGATAGTTAATAAATAAATGTTACCTTGGGAAGTCTTAGGCAATGGGCCTACAATGTCCACTACCACCCGAGTAAAAGGATTCTCGAAAACGGGCAAGGGCACCAGAGGATGTACAGGCACCTTCTGATTGGGTTTTCCTGTCATCTGGCAAGTGTGACACACTCTACAAAACTCCACTACATCTGCACGCATTCCTGGCCAGTAAAAGTGGGCTCTGATTCTGTCTAGAGTTTTTCTCACACCTAGGTGTCCTGCCAATGGTATACAATGTGCCATTTCCATGATATCTCTACGACAACGTATGGGGACTACTACTTGATGGACGTCCCAAGCCCCGTCATCGATTGGTCTGTGTGGCGGTCTCCATCTTCGCCACAATACTCCTCCTTTGAGGTAGAAACATTCACCACCCTCCTTCTCACATTCCTCTTCACTCACGGACCTGGCAGCTAACTCCTTGCATTCACTATCATCTCTCTGTAGCTCTACCAGGCCACTAGGACAATTTGGAGGGGTTTCATGGTCATCGTTAGGGTCAAGATGAGCCATAAAGGTGTCAGATAAATCCACCTCAGTCACATCATCAGGCACAGTTGGAGCGTCATTCACACTCTCATCGTCCCTTTCATCAACTCTTACATTTGGTACATTTCTGTCTGAGGGAACTGCTACTTGAGACATTGAACGTGTGACAGCACACACAGGGAAAACAGTTGGCAACTCCTTGTCGAGCTCACCGGTTAGTGGCTCGTTAACAGGGGAAAGTGACAAAATGGGGTCTGGTCGGACCTTCTCACCTGCTACATCATTCCCCAAAAGGAGTGTTACCCCAGGCACAGGGATATCTTGGGACCTACACAAAGCTATGGTGGCCTCACCCTGTAGTAACTCGCATTCAATTTCGCCTTTTACCTAGTATGCATAAAACTGGCCTCCAGCACCTCTCATTACAACTGGTTCGCCAGGTGGGCACTCAGTGTAAGGATTCACCATTAGGGTGCTAGTAGAACCTGTGTCTCTCAGAATGTTTACCTCATGCATACAACCATTTAATCTCACGTTGCCAGATGAAATAAAGGGACGGTAACTGTCCTGCACTGATGGTGACATTATTATTGGCTTAACCCTAGTGGGTTGCACCACACATGCTACTACACCCCTGTCTAGATGATTTACGTTAGCTGCTAGGTATTCCTTCTGTCGGGAGTCCTGCATTAAAGGAACTTTTGGTGCTAGGTACTCCTTCTGTCGGGAGTCCTGCATTACAGGCACATATGGAGTTTGAGATACGGCGGCAACTGTCTGCCCCGATCTCTCGGTTCTCTCCTTGGCCCAGCACTGATAAGCTAGGTGGCCTCTCTTGCCACAAAAAGTACATACTTTAGGGGATACGGGAACGTTCCCTCTTTGAGCATTACTATTAGTTTGGGGCCCACCTCTGTTACCATTGCCCTGAGTCGCATTTTTAGTTGGGGGAACAATTCTATTTTGGCTAGCTGGGGAAGACGTTATAGGCTTGTGACTGGGTCTGTCAGATTTGTGATTGGGATACTTAAAATTAGAACTAGAATTATCGTAGGGCTTCTTTCCACGAAATTTGTTGTTGAGCACGTATGTGTCAGCCATGTCAGCGGCGTCAGCAAGACAATCTACCTTTTTCCCCTTTAAATGATAGGATACAGAAGAATCAATTTTCCATAGGAAATTTTCTAACAGGACCAACTCCTTCAGATCGTTGTAGCTTGTGACTTTCTTACTCTTGACCCAATGATTGAAAGTTTTAGTCATGGTCCTGGCAAATACCTTATGGGTTTCTTCTACTTTCTTCTGGTTTTTACGGAAAGATTGCCTGTAAGCCTCAGGCTGCAATTGATAGGTTTTTAGCTTCTTTGAGATTGTCATAATCCTGCCTAACTTCTGCTACTTCTGACAAATACGTGGCTCGAGCCTGCCCTGTCAAAACAGTTTGTAACATAAAAGGCCATTGATCTCTTGTCCACTTCATACCTCCAGCAACTTCCTCAAACAAAACAAAGAAATCCTGCACATTATCCTCAGTGAAAGGTGGAATGACACTAGCCATAGTCAATCCCAGAGGGGGAGCAATTACGGGAGCATTCGTATTGACATTTAGTTGAGCCGTACGATATTGATATTCATAATGTTCGGTTTTTATTCTGGCTTCTTCGATATTTGCTCTGGCTTGTTCGGCATTTATTCTGGCTAGTTCTATTGTTAGTCTGGCTTGTTCTAGTTCGAATAATTGATCAATGGTAAAACCAGGTGGCAATTGTTCATCAAGTTGGCTAGGTTTACTAGGGATCCCACCAACTGCTCCGTCACCCTCCTTGCCTTCTACAGGGAACAGGTGGGTTTTTATGGTCTGAGCCACCTCTACTTTGGACATGTTTGAGACAGTTAATTGGAGATGTGAGGCAAGCACTTCCAGTTCGGATTTTGACAGACAGTCAATATCAGGGGATGTGGGTTCTGATTCTATGAAAACTCTAGCATCTTCGTCATTAATTAGTTGAGGCATGATTAATATTTGGTTTTTAAGTAGTGAAACGGTAATGAAACTGAGTGAAACTGTATGAAACGAATCCTGGCAAGGTCGCCAGTATCGTCAGAATATATATATATATACAGAAGCTTGAGTTGTTTTTCTAAGCTTGATGGAGGTCTAGGGTGGAAATTAGACAAAATAATTAATAATTTAAAAAATCGACCAAAAAGTGAACAATGTCCAAGTAATTGGCTTCATTTGGACCATCTGCTCTTACAAAACTCTCACTCTCTTGTTCCAGAATGTTACCGCCCGCTTGTTAGGGGGGGGTCAACGTTTTTTTTTTTTTTTTTTTTCTCTCCTTTTCTGTCTTTCCCTGGCTTGTAATCATTCGGCCCTATTCAGCCAACTGTTTTAACACCTTAAGAGCGGCCTATGCGGTTTATTTATATGTACCGCCCAGCGGGGTGTTTTTAGCCAAAATAGGGCTGTTTACGTGATCATTTTCATGCCTAAATAAGACCCAGAACGTAAAACAAGTATCTATCCCTGAAAGGGCATAAACAGAGCTTTCGAATGACACCATAACGATCCTTTTATGATGGCTAGTTTTCTTGCAATAACCGTGCAACGCGAGTGCAAAAAGCATGTAATTAGGCTCTTTCCCCATACAATTCCTTATATAGCGAGTGAGAGAGGTAGGAGGGAGGTGAGATTCGTGTCAGTAGGTTCGCCGCGGTGGTCTGGAGCAGTCATACGCTCGCTACTCTCCTGCCACCACTTGTCTCTCTCTCTCAGCAACATTACGTGCTGAAATTGCCACTCGAGTTATGTCGAGCGCCGCCACATAGTCCAGCTTTATTTAACTCGACTTATGTGGTGAGCCGCTAATTAAGGGTTAAGACGTTTATCTCCATCCAGGTGTCGATTTTTCCCTGGCGAGCGATAGCGAGCCTGCATTGTATGGAGAAATACGGCTTTGCCAGAGACATTTTTCTATCGAAAAATGTACACATTTAGCTTGATATGTATATGCTGGCTCGCTACCGCTCGCCAGGAAAATATTGACACCTGGATGGGGGTAAACGTCTTTAAATAGTAGGCTGAATAGGGCCGAATGGATACCAGCCAAAGAGAGAGGGAGAGAAAGAGAAAAAAAAAAGCGAGGTGGGCTCCCTTAAAGCGTATTGATTTTGTGTTAACTGAATTGGGTCGTCGGTCGGGGAGATTATCTTTATTAATCACGTTTAAGGGGAGATGGGTTGTTTTTCTGATCTTCTTTCTCCCTTGTGTTAAGCCCCATTAGTTTTGGCGATTCTAGCACCTTCCGCCCCATTTAGTTGTCAATATTAAAATGTTCGTGTCATTAAATAGTCAATTTCTTTTCGTTTCACCAATGAATATTTGGCACAGATTCCATAAGTCTGTAAGGTATATAGCGATAGTATAGAAAATAGATCAAGTACGGTTACTATAAGTAGAAATGATGTGCTTAAGGAAATTGACAGACTGAAACCTCATAAATCGCCTGGTCCTGATGAGGTATATGCTAGAGTATTAAAAGAATGTAGGGATGAGTTAAGTTACCCATTAACATTTCTATTTAACAAGTCATTAGAGACAGGTATAGTTCCAGAAGCTTGGAAGCTTGCAAACGTAGTTCCGATCTTCAAAAAAGGTGATAAATCAATAGCATCCAATTGCAGTCCCATTAGTCTTACGTCAATCATATGAAAGCTACTAGACTCAATTATTGCTAGTACAATTAGAAACCACTTAGAAACATTTAATTTAATCAATTCTTCTCAGCATGGATTCACTCAGGGACGTTCTTGCCATACTAATTTGCTTAGCTTTTTCTCAGAGGTATATGAAGCAGTAGATAATGACAAATCATATGATATTATATATTTAGATTTCAGTAAAGCTTTCGACAGAGTCCCTCATGAGAGATTGATGAGAAAGGTTGAGGCGCATGGAATAGGTAGGGCGTTGTTGGGATGGATTAGGTCATGGCTAATTGGTAGGAAGCAGAGAGTCAGCATAAATGGTACCAAGTCAGAGTGGGGAGCAGTCAACAGTGGTATCTCCCAGGGATCTGTATTAGGGCCTTTTGTTACGACCGGGACTACGAATAAAACAAGGGCACTCAATGATTGGACTAGTAATAGGGCACTATGCAACAACGGTACGCTAGATCCAAACCCTCGAACTTATATGCCGGCGAACAAAACACCTATACCCTCCAGGGTTAATCTGCGATAACGGGGTATCCTTAACTGGGCATAAATGTACTCTACTTCAGGCTAACCTGCACTGGTATAGCCTGATAACAAACAAGATGAAAGTTACGTTAAAATGCATAAAAAGGAATCTATGGAAAGATCAATTAAATCACTGCAAGATTTAATACAATAAAAAGATGCTTCAATACAGTTACTCTAAACAACAATAAACTCTTCACTCATATCTGAAAGAAAGTGAAGTATAGTCCTACAGCATCGACCTGAAAATTTCTGAAGAAAGTCTGATGCTCATAAGATGCTCGTACTGATTTAGAACTATATAAAGGCAGGAGGCAGGACACCACACGTGTAAATCGAATACACTAAAAGATAGGACATATAATGTTAACTGACACGAGAATACTATAAATGCGCAACGGTAGCAATGCTCGACACTAAAAGAAGTACTTTCTCATCAACGAAACAGTCTGCTATGGTTGTGCGGCTCAGCAACAACCTAGACTAATAAATGCTGTGAATAATAATGCGCTCATATCAAAGCGCTTATATTAAATACTAACAAGTGTATACTCGATTAATAATGTCTAGCTGGGATACTCTAGGTAAGGAACTGGGGTTGAGCAAGACAGGCTCGTAGCCTAGCGATGTCCTAAAGACTGCATCCATTAAGTTACGTTAATTGACTAGGGGGCTCTCTTGATAGATCCAGATCACAAGTATCTGGTTCTATCCTGGCGACCCTCTAAAGCCAAGCAAAGAGGCAGCAAAGTATGGAACTGGTACAGGCCAAAACCCTCAGTCAACACAATGCTGCACTCGCAAAGGACGCAACCGAAAAGACAACCCAGGCTACCACAGGACCGGTCGAAGTCGTGTAGGTATAAGCAAACCGTACACACATCGGAGACAACGACTACAGTTACCTTATCCCAGTTTAGCATTAAATAAAAGAGCAGAAACACTAAATCAATAATGGAGACACACAAAGTTCTTAACCTATACTAACTAAGAACCCTCAAACCTATTCTAAGTACATGTAAATATCTCTGAGGACGGCGCATGCAATACAATGGGCTGGCTATGAAAACCGTATGCAGAACCCAAGGGGAGTGTTGTGCAGTTAATAAAGGTTAGAGTATGGAAAGAGAGAATCGAGTGAGAGAAACAGTGATAAAGGTGGTGATCGGGAGAGAGTATGCAAAGGGATGTTAGAAGCACGCGCGCCAAGCCTGTCCTGACGAGGACAGCTCCTGGGGACCCTCATGGAGGAGGTAAGTTACACAGGAGACCGCAAAGGCGCGATGGTCAGCCAATTACGGGCCGAGACATCACAAGACAGCAGGCGCCATATGACACAGCAAGACACGCCATCCAATGGCGAGTGAGAGGCAGGAATGCACCCGTACATACAGACACTTACTACCTCCTCGCTCTGAAAGTCTTTCTCATTCACACGCTGGTACTATTATCACTACTATTGATATAAAATATAACCCGTTGTCACAGACGAAAACAAAGACCACCACTGGACTGTCTGTGACAATGTGATTACTAGGAAAGAAAGAACAACATTCTCTGATAACTTTAGCCCATTTCGATGTCCCTGGCAAGCGCTAGTGGCCAACGAGAGGCGATTCTGCCAATGCTGGTAGACGTCACACTTTGTAGTTTGTTATATACATAAATTACCTTGATATAGGCATAACTAGCAGGATAAGTACATTTACAGACGATATCTAAATGGGGAGAAAAATGTATTCAGATAGAGATATAGAGTGCCTCCAAAGGGATCTAGATACTTTACACATATGGTCAGTAAATTGGCAGATGAAGTTAAACATTGACAAATGCAAGGTATTAAAGATAGGGAAGGTGTATACAAATGTAAAATATAAACTAGCTAATATAGAATTACAAAACTCCGACTGTGAGAAAGATCTAGGTGTGTTTGTTAGCAATGATTTGAAGCCTAGAAAACTGTTTATAAGCGTTCGTAACAAGCCAAACAGGATTCTCGGGTTCACATCTAGGAGTGTGAGTAACAGAACTGCTGATGTTATCTTAAAGCTTTATTTGTCATTAGTGAGACCCCATATGGATTATGCTGTTAAATTTTGGTGTTCTTATTACATAATGGACATAGATTCATTGGAGAGAGTACATCATAGAATGACAAAAATGATCCATAGTATTAGAAATCTTCCGTATGAAGAGAGGTTGAAGAAATTAGGCTTACATTCGTTTTAGAGATGCAGAGTTAGAGGGAATATGATAGAGGTGATCAAATGGGTTAGTGGGATTAATAAAGGGGACATCAACAATGTACTAAAGCTCAGTGATAGCGAAAGAACTCGACCAAATGGTTTTAAATTAGATAATTTTCGTTCCAGAAAAGATATAGACAAATATTGGTTTGGTAACAGAGTTGTAGATAGGTGGAATAGGCTACCAAGTGCTGTATTGGGATAAAAAACGATAGGGAGCTTTAAGATAAAATTAGATAGGCATATGGACGAGGTGGTTTGGGTGTGAAGGGGATCTGTCAGGTGTGGCCAATCTGCGCTCTGCAGACCCCGTTTTCTGACCTGACCCTTTCGGTGAGGTCAGTCCTAATGGTGTTAGTGAGTTAAGCTTATAATTAGGCCTTATAATTAGGGTTAGGTGTGAGAGGGATCTGCCTTGTGTGGGCCAATTGGCTCTCTGCAGACTCCCATTTTCTTATGTTCTTATGATTGTCTCCTGGTGAGCGATACTGAGCCTGTAATTTAAGAGAAACCGGCCTTCGGCCGGGACATTTTTCTATCAA
Source organism: Paralithodes platypus (assembly GCA_032716605.1). Lineage (NCBI taxonomy): Eukaryota > Metazoa > Arthropoda > Malacostraca > Decapoda > Lithodidae > Paralithodes > Paralithodes platypus. The sequence continues at coordinate 33,313,108 of CM064570.1, read as the reverse complement.
AAACTGTACAAATTTATCTTGAAGGATGGTCTTTGGGGTGTTTTGTTTAGGCTTGATGGAGGTCTAGGGAGGAAACGAAAAACTATATAATGAAGAAATAAATACGGCCTTCTCCCCTTAAATAAATACGGCCTTCTCCCCTTAAATAAATACGGCCTTCTCCCCTTAAATAAATACGGCCTTCTCCCCTTAAATAAATACGGCCTTCTCCCCTTAAATAAATACGGCCTTCTCCCCTTAAATAAATACGGCCTTCTCAACCTAAATAAATACGGCCTTCTCCCCTTAAATAAATACGGCCTTCTCCCCTTAAATAAATACGGCCTTCTCCCCTTAAATAAATACGGCCTTCTCCCCTTAAGCCGTATTGATTTGGTGTTAACTAAACTGGGTTTTCAGTCGGGAAGGTTGTTTTTGTTAATCAGGCCTAAGGGGGTATTGCTTGTTTTTTGTTATCTAGGCTATGTATTTATCTATTAATGTATTTTAAGAGTTTCCTCGCTAGACCTCCATCAAGCTTAAGAAAACACCCCCTAGACCCCCTTTCAAGATAAATTTGTACATGTTTCGATAGAAAAAATTCCCGGCCGAATGCCGGTTCCTTCTAAAATTACAGGCTCGCTATCGCTCGCCAGGAAAAAATTGACACTTAAATAGCACAAAAGTCGAAAGGTCTTAATATTAACAAAACAATGGGGCAAAAGGTCTTAAAATCGCCAAACTAATGGAATGAACGTCTTAAAATCTCGTAACTAATGGGGTTAAACATGAGGGAGAAGGTGGTCCAAAAAAAGAATATCCCCCTTTAACACCCTACGAGCGGCCTCGGCGGTAATTTATATGTACCGCCCAGCGGGGGGTTTTGACCATAAATGGGGTTGTTTCCGTGCTCTTTTTCATGCATAAACAAGACCCAGATCGTAATACAAGTATGTATCCCTGAAAGGGCGTAAATTGAGCTTTCCAATGACACCCGAACCATCCTTCTAAGATCACTGGTTGTCTTGCAACGATCGTGCAACCGAAGAGCAAAATGGCTAAAATACGGTCATTTTCTTACGTGTGTAGAGAGTGAGTGAGGGTGGAGGAGGGTGCAATAAATCTCAGTTGGTCCGGCGGCCGTGGCGAGCGGTCAGGCGGTAACCTATGCTCCTCCCATAGCTCCGCTCTCTTTCAGACCACATTACGTGCTCAAAATTGCACTCGACAATAGCCGGGTGCCGCCACATAGGCCATATTTATTTCACTCGACTATAGTCGTGTGCCGCCAGTTATGGGTTAAGGTGGATTGATTCTGTGTTAACTAAATTGGGTTTTGAGTCGGGAAAATTTACCATAATAATCACGCTAAAAAGATTAGGTAGGGAATTGGGAAGATATTTATGTGTAATAATAATAATAATAATAATAATAATTAAAGTTGCAAGCAATGTTGTCCGGGGTTCAAGCGGTTTTGCAAGCAGGGTATTGTGTTGGATACAAAAGCTGTATCACAGATATCAAAATATCATTAACTTATCGGGCATGGAGAAGCTACAGAAGGAACATATTGTGCAAACAAGCAGGAGCGAGAGAGGGAGAGATTGGCTGTATAAAGGATTTGCCTCTATTTGTTTAGTAACAGAGTTGTAGATATGTGGAATAGGCTACCGAGTGCAATAATGGGATCAAGAAAAAATAAAGCTTCAACTTGAAATTAGATAGAATGAGCTGGGTTGGGTGTGAATAGGATCTGCCATGTGTAGGTAAATCGGCTCTCTGCAGACTCCCGTTTTCTTATTTGTTTATGTTCTCATTTGTGAGGGAGAGAGAGAGAGTATGGCAAGAGAGAATAGTATGTCGTAAACGTAAGGAAGATAGCGATAAATAGGAGACAGAGAGAGAGCAAGAGGGCGGGATGGGTTGGGTTTGAAAGGAGTCTGACATGTGTTGGCCAATCGGCTCTCTGCAGACTCCGGTTTTCTTATGTTCTCATTTGTGAGAGAGAGAGAGAGACTAGGATGTCATAAATATAAGGAAGACAGATAAATGAGAGAGAGTTTTATGATATGGGTTGGGTGTGAAAAGGATCTGTCTTGTGTGGGCCAGTTGGCTCTCCACAGACTCCCATTTTCTTATGTTCCTATTTCTTACAATCTTGTGTTTTGGTTGCAGGTATATGATAACATGTGTGGTAAACTATCAATGGAAGTTAAATATTAATAAGCTATAATGAATCAAATAAATAAATCTAAATGAAAACTACTCCATATCTAAATTGAATTCAATCTGAAACAAGCTAATTTATATCCAAAGGTCTCACATAATAAATTTATTTATAGGTTAAGGTTATAAGGGTTAATATTAGCCAGGAATTAACTCACCAATAGTTCCACGTGGCAATGAGGCAAGGGAGAATGTTTTACCCAATATGGCGGTGGACAACGGGGATCGAGCGAGACACGAGAACGAAAGACAAAAGAATGATTACATGGGAATGGACATAAATATTATGCTTATCTGTCAGTCAGTCATGGCGTCGATGAGAGCGTCGTGATGGTGTAGCTGTGTGTATTGCTGTATGTGTATTGTGATTAGAGGCACAAAAGCACGATCAACTGAGGGCGGAAAATTAGATGTTAACTGGTTGGTGTTCGTGAAGGCTCTGGTGTTCCTCGAAGGCACACCTTGCTGCCTTGGCAAAACGCCAGGAGCCCAAATTATCGTACCGCATCTAGGTTGCTCTATACGATAAATTATATTAATATATACGATAAATTCATATATACTACATAAGACCATGGCAATATTGCTTAATAGCATATTAGGCCTTTTATAACTTAACTTATTTACAATCTTATAATATACGATCTACTCGTCCTACGTCGTGCTGTAGGAGCGATCGTGACGTCACAGAGACATACGAGATCACAAAAGAGTCATATTCTATCGTATTTATACGATACACTCCCCCCACAAAAAAGACATGAACCCCACCTTAATTCTAAAGTTGCCCAGAGGCTACCTTCTGACGCCACAAGTCGACGGCGCCAGCAGCAGCGCGTCTGGGACGCATCCCGGTCCGAGAATGATCACCATCAGTAAGAGGTGAGTCGTTCTTTTGAGAATCCTCGGACCCAGCAATAACAGGTGCAGCATCAGATTGCAATGCGGAATCGAGCTCCAAAGCATACAAACGTGCGATAGGACGAACAGTAGTTCCAGTGTCTGTCTTCAATAGCGCCACCCGCTCTACAGAGTCTGCCCCCTTGTATACCTCCAACACGCGGCCCAATTTTCAGTATAAACGAGGACTATCTTCTTTAATTAAAACAACTTCACCAACTGTAGGTGCCGTTGGTCTGCCAGAGGGAGTAACACTCCTTTCCCTCAATGCTAGCAGATATTCACTAATCCACCGTTTCCTAAAATCCTCTATTATCCTGGATATATACTGGTATCTCTTAGACACCGCTACCTCAGAGTACAACGAGGGATCCTCTAACTCTACTATGGACTGAAAATCAGATGGAAACGCAGTCAATGGTTTTCCATATAGCAAGTGAGCTGGCGTTAATGGTAGTGGTTCTTGCAGGTCGGTGTACACATATGTAAGCGGGCGATCATTCACGACTGCCTCTATCTCTGTGAAGACTGTCGTCAACTCACTCTTCTTTAATAGAGCACGTCCTACAACCACTCTGAGTCTTGACTTTACTATGCCGACACATCGTTCCCACATTCCACCAAACCAAGGTGCCTTAACTGGAATGAACCTCCATTCGCACTTCTTCTCTCCCAAAAAAGTGATGATAGTAGGATCACTACTCATATCCTTTAGATATTTTGATGCTTGAACATAAGTGGGAGCATTGTCGCTAAGAATGAGTTGAGGGAATGAACGACGGGCACAAAACCGTCTGAACGCCAGCATAAATTCTTCGCTAGACATATTATCACATAGTTCTAGGTGTACCGCTCGAGATGTTGCACAGGTAAACAATAATATATAAACCTTCTCATGCTCCCTCGTCTTCAATGCCCCTGTGTAATCTAATCCTACCGCTTGGAAAGGTTCTACGTGCTTTACACGGCATTCAGGTAGAGGTGGAGCTGGTCCAGTTGCATATGGTTTACCCGTTAGTCTCTGGCATATTACACACTTTCTTACTACGCGTCGAGCTACTTGTCGAACTCTGGGTAACAACCATGTGAGACGTAAATTTGATATAATATGACATACCCCGTAGTGTTTTACTTCCCTATGTGCACGTATGATCAATAGAGGTGTGGTGGAGTGGTCTTGCGACTGGCCTGGTAATCCAAAGGTCCCGGGTTCAAATCCCGATGTATCAATGGGAAGATATTATTGGGATGGAATTTGTGCTGTACCTAGTATCAGTGCATTACCACAAGCCCACCGAAACGTCAATAAAATACCCTCATTGTTCCCTGATTAAATAGCACTGTATGAATATTCCCATATTCAAAATATGGTATAGGGTTGCAATGCCTAGTGAGTTATCTGCTCAACAGGTGGCGTTGTGTGTGTGTGTAAGTGTGAGAGTCCGAGTGTAGGGGGTGAGACAGTGAAGCACGGGAACGAGGTGGCTTCAGAGATGGGGTTGTTTCGGGCCATGAGTGAGCACCGTGCCTCATGTGAAGGCAAGATGGCAGGTGCTCGTTGTACTCTACGTGCTTCACATGTCTCACTCCCTAGACTGGAACAAGACCTCACAGGCTTCACTGTTCATTGTAAAGCGGTGAATGTTAAGGCTCTCAGCCTATGCCCGAGAGGAAGTAAGTTGGAATATAGAAAAAAAAAAAAAAAAAAAAAAATCAGTAACGTAAAGTCTTGTTGGCATAAGTATAGGGCGGTTTGTGCCGTCTGGTACACCCGACCACTTCAGGTGACCCTCACACCTGATGAGGCCATTGTCTAGGTGCAACCTTAGATGACACACTATATTAGGCATTAATGTCTTATTCAAGCTTTTCAAGGATTCTAATTCATTGGAAAAGGTTTCTACTTGAACCCAATTTGATCAAAGTTACTTCAGCTGCTTTAAATTCACGAGCATCAATGTTTTGATCCCTGTTGCAGAGTTGGCCCGTTACTTTATGCTTAAGATTGGATACATATCGCAATACCCAAGCTACAACTCTGACTAATTTATTATAGTCACCGAATCTTGCCCACTTTATGATAGGACCCGGTGGCTCATTTGGTTGGGCTGTAACTGCCACTGTTTCCAGTGGCCTAAGTCCCTCACCAACAGCATGCCATATCGTCCATTCACTTTCATGGAGCAGCCAGTTTGGACCATGCCACCACAATTCGGACTTCACTAGCTGGCTAGCCGTTATACCCCTAGTTATGAGATCACTAGGGTTTTCCTTTGTATTTACATAATGATAAGCAACATCTGGCAAAAGGGCTCTAATCTCATCTACCCTATTCCGCACATAAACTGGCAGAGACTTCTTGCTATGTATCCAGTTGAGTGCGACCTGACTATCGCACCAAACGTGAACGATTTCAATATTTAATTCGCTCTCGTATGCTGCGCGTACATGTTGCACCAGACGTGCTAATAGCAGCATGGCAGTCAATTCCATTTTAGGGATAGTTACCTTTTTAACCGGGGCTACCTTGGCCCGGGCTGTAACTAAATGTGCCCCAAATGAAGTAACAACATATATAGCTACCCCATATGCCGTGGCGCTAGCATCGCAAAACGTGTGTAACGTAACGTCACCGAACGCCGCCACTTTACGAGGTATAGGTTTAGTACATAGGATGGCATATTCATTCAACAACAATGTCCCTTGGTCATTCATACAGGTCCTCGGGCAAACTGTCATCCCATCCTATTTTACGTCTCCAAACTTTGTGCATTAGAATCCTAGCTCTTATGGTAACGGGTAATGCTAGACCCAAAGGATCAAAAAAATTGGGCAACTTTGCTCAACAGACTTCTTTTGGTGTGCGCTCCTGTCTGCTGAGCAAAAGACCTTGTTTGAAAAGTTAGTATGTCATGTTTAGGTTGCCAGATCATCCCCAAATTTCTGGACTTTTCCTGGTTAAGAGATGCCGTTCCGTCCACCTGTATTAAACTCTGAAGATCTTCACTATTAGTAACCCACTCGCGGAGAAATAGATGTGCATCCGCAAACAATCTGCGTGCTTGCCAGTATGCATATAACAAATAATCCTGACTATCGCTAGAACCCTGCAAATCGTCAATATATAATCCGCGAGATAGTTTACTTGTGTCCTCATGAGTGTCAGCTAGATGTTTTCTGATTGTGGCATTTAACAAAAACTGTGAGCACGTGGCCCCAAAGAGTACAACCCGAAAACGGTATATTATGATTGGACTTTCAGAGTCGCTAATGTCGCTGAACCAAAGAAAGCGGGTAACATCTCTATCTTCCTCCTTTAGCTTGACCATCAAGAATGCTTTCTCGATGTCACTGCTATAGGCGTACTCCCCAGCCTAAACCGCAATAGATGTTGGGACAGGTCCGACACCATGGACGGACCTGTCAATAGGAAGTCATTTAGACTGGGTTGTTGACATTGGTGGGCAGAACAGTCATACACCACCCGTATTGGTGTGGTGACGCTGTCTTTCCTTACCCCATGATGGCCCAGATAGTGAACCCTACCCTTCTTAAACAGTTCCTTGACATCGACTCTCTCAATAAAGCCTCTATCTTCATAACTCCGAAATACATCGTCATACGCCTGGCGCGTGCTCGGTTCGTTAGACAATTTGCGCTGTAATGCGCGCAAGCGACCTAATGCCAAACCATAGTTGGTAGGCAGGCTTATCTCACTGTTCTTCCAGGGTAAACTAACTTTATATTGCTTGTCTGAGGCACAGTAGCACACAGACTCGTCAAACCTTTGTAGCGCAACTTCCGAGTCATAATCAGTCTCCATAGGATTAATGCCTATGTGATCCAATCTCCACAGTCGTTCCAGGTCGAACTCAGCAGCCATCTTAGGGTCACTAGGTTGGGAATCCTCCCTTCCCAACTCCTCTGCCGCGGTTACATTGACTCTATATATCGAGACCGTGTCGACCAGGACCTTTGACTGTGTAGTATGCACCTTTCCGCTCATGCAATATCCAAATTTAGTGGGAATTAAAATTACACCACACATCTTTTTAAATCCAGGGTATACTACATCGTAATAATGATCCACACCAAGTAGAACATGCACCTCACTCTGATTTCCCATGGGATCTGACAAGTTAACCCCCTTGCTACGTAATGCGTGCTCCACCTTCTTCACACTTACAGATACATATTCTGGTAGGGTGTCTACTACGATACACGTCATAAAGTACCGGTTTTTACGGTAGAAATATGAAATCTCCGCTATCTCGTAGTCTTGTTTATCAGTAACCCCTGTGAAGCCCTGTAATCGAAGAGTCTCAGCCCCTACGATTCGGTGCTTCAGTCCCACCAGTACGGACCTCTTTATAAAGGAACGTTGAGACCCTTGATCTAGAAGTACCCGACAAACTTTGTTATTGTCATTACCTTCCATGGGAATCTGTATTGTGGGCAATATAGTGGTGTCTTGCGTGCTACCTAGTGCCACAGTTGTAGTACCCTCTGTTTTGATGTCTTTGACTTTATCTGCTGTAGGACACAACTTATCAAAGTGATGTCCTTTGCAGTGGCGACAGGGCCTTAAGTATGTAGCAGTACATTGTCCCTGCTTACCATGTTCTTTACTTAGACAACCTACACATAGCTTCAATCTTTTCGCCTGTGCTAGTTTTGTCTCATTTGTCGGGTATTTTACGCAGAAACTCCATTTATGTTTGTTGTTACATAGCTTACATAGAATCTGAGCAGGTTTCTTATACACACCCTCTTTCTTTTCTTTAGTCCCCACTGTCATGCTTACTGTTCCCCTCTTCTCCACATTCTCACACCCTCCCGACACATACATTCTCCCCTTGTTCAATTGTAGATTATTGATTTCCTTACTGAACTGAGTTTTGAACTCCCCCAGCTCAAATGATCTTACCTTATCAAGTATTGCCATAGGAAGCTTCTGACGCAAGATAATGACTATCATTTCCTGCGTGGTAAGCCCTAGGGTGTCTAGCGATCGAGTATGGCACTCCATATTTGCCCTGAAGTTTGTCAACTCATCAACTTTATACTGTGGTTCTGCGAGCCTTAACAAGGCAACGACATGGGCCATCTTTAACTGCTCTTTATCCCTGTATGTGGACTCTAATAAGTGTACTGCCTCAAGATAACTACCACCCACTACCGCAAAACCCTCTATCAAATGTAAGGCCTCTCCTTCCATTTGTCCCTTCAGATAGTGAAACTTGCGGACATTATCCAAAGAGGATTCATGAACTGTAGACCGAAATACGTCCCAAAAAGCTAACCACTCAGTCAACTTGCCCCCAAATGTAGGAAGATTGAGCTTTGGGAGGTGTACAGTATGTTTTGGGTCAGCCCTTCTATGGGCCTCATTATCGCCTCCCTTCTTACTTGCGACAGCACGCTGTAATATGTACTTCGCTCTAAAGACAGGTTCATCATAGAGGGCGCGATTATCAAACTCTGTAACTATCTCTTCCTCCTCTGTCATGTCAGCCACAATCACCTCACTCAGAGCCGTAATACGACCGTGGGTAGCTTGGACGTTTTCTAATCTAGCCTCCAATTCCTCTAGTTCAGCAGTAGTGATGAAAGTGTTGACATCCACAATTAGCCTATTTAATACTCCCCGAAGTCCCGCCCTTTGATTTTTAGGGGCCTTGATCAGCACCCCACTAGACGGTGTCTCTTTATTGTCTTTATTCATTTTGCATGTGAGCCTATAGGCTATGTATCTAAATGTTACGTTACAAAGACAACGGCAAAAATAGTAGTCTAGTTTAGAGACGCCGACCGGCGGACTTCTATGTTATAGAGAAAAAATAGTACACTAAATAGCAATAACTACTAATGGATCATATTGAACAAGAAAAATGTTAGGTCAGGTCATATGTCACAGGAAGTCTGAAACGGAAAAGAAAATTTATTGGGGAAAGATGGTGGGTGGGATGCAGGACTTAGGCAGGTGCAATGATGTGACCCTGCATTCCGGCTCTAACCATCGCTTGGCTAGCCTTGCCAGTTTATCATAGAGTTGTTCCTGCATCCTGTTATATGTCCCCTTGCTCATTGCCTTAAAAATCCCTTACTGGTAGCTAATTCCCGGGTCTGGGCACCAATGTGGTAAACTATCAATGGAAGTTAAATATTACTAAGCTATAATGAATCAAATAAATCAATCTAAATGAAAACTACTCCATATCTAAATTGAATTCAATCTGAAACAAGCTAATTTATATCCAAAGGTCTCACATAATAAATTTATATATAGGGTAAGGTTATAAGGGTCAATATTAGCCAGGAATTAACTCACCAATAGTTCCACGTGGCAATGAGGCAAGGGAGAACGTTTTACCCAATATGGCGGTGGACAATGGGGATCGAGGACAATGGGGATCGAGACTTCGGTCCCGAGACACGAGTTAAGTTAAAGAAAGAATAAATGATTACATGGGAATGGACATGAATATTATGCTTATCTGTCAGTCAGTCATGGCGTCGATGAGAGCGTCGTGATGGTGTAGCTGTGTGTATTGTGATTAGAGGCACAAAAGCACGATCAACTGAGGGCGGAAAATTAGATGTTAACTGATTGGTGTTCGTGAAGGCTCTGGTGTTCCTCGAAGGCACACCTTGCTGCCTTGGCAAAACACCAGGAGCCCAAATTATCGTACCGCATCTAGGTTGCTCTATACGATAAATTATATTAATATATACGATAAATTCATATATACTACATAAAACCATGGCAATATTGCTTAATAGCATATTAGGCCTTTTATAACTTAACTTATTTACAATCTTATAATATACGATCTACTCGTCCTACGTCGTGCTGTAGGAGCGATCGTGACGTCACAGAGACATACGTGATCACAAAAGAGTCATATTCTATCGTATTTATATGATAACATGGGTGTATAGTAAGTAGTGTAAATAACAGGTAACGTTTATGAGATGGGTTGGGTGTGAAAGGGGTCTGCCTTATGTGGGCCACTTGGCTCTCTGCAGACTCCCATTTTCATCTTGGTTGCATGTGTAAGGGATCTGCCTCATTTGTATTGGTGTGCAAACAAACATGAGCGAGAGAGAAAGAGATTGGCTGTGTAAGGGATCTGCCTCTATTCGCTTTGGTAAAAGAGTTGTATATATGTGGAATAGGCTACCGAGTGATATAGTAGGATCAGTAACAATAGAGCTTCAACATAAAATTTGATAGGACGAGAGGGGTTGGGTGTGTGAAAGGGATCTGTTGTGTGGGCCAATCGGCTCTCTGCAGACTCCCATTTTCATCTTGGTAGCATGTGTAAGGGATCTGCCTCATTTGTACCAGTGTGCAAATAAGAGAGAAAGAGAAAGATTGGCTGTGTAAGGGATCTGCCTCTCTCGTAACAGAGTCGTAGATATGTGAAATAGGCTACCTAGTGCTATAATGGGATCAAGAACAATAGAGAATTTCAAGATAAAATCAGATAAGTCATAATTATGGACGAAATGGCCGGGTTGGATGTCAAAGGGATCTGCCTTTTGTGGGCCACTTGTCTCTCTGCAGATTCCCATGTTCATCTTAGTTGCATGTGTAAGGGATCTGCCTTATTTGTACCGGTGTGTGACAAACGAGCGACAGAGAGAGACTGGGTGTGTAAGGGATCTGCCTCTATTCGTTTGGTAACAGAGTTGTAGATATGTGGAATAGGCTACCGAATCCTATAGTGGGATCAAGAACAATAGAGTTCAGCATAAAATTAGATAGGACGAGATTTTTTTTTTTTTTTTAAATTTCTATATTCCAACTACTTCCTCTCGGGCATAGGTTGAGAGCCTTTACACTACACTGCTGAACACTGTGTTGTTCCAGTCTAGGGAGTGAGACATGCGAAGCACCCCGGCTCGAAGCAACTCCATCTCTGAAGCCGCTTTGCCTCTGCGCTTCACCATCTCATCCCCCACACTCGGACCCTCACTCTCAGAATGCCACCTATTGAGCAATTAACTCACTAGGCATTGCCCCCCTGTAATATATTTTGAACATGGGAATATTCATAAAATGCTATTTAATCAGGGAACAATGAGGGTATTGTTTTGGCATTTCGGTGTGCTGTGGTAATGCACTGTAACTAGGTACAGCACAAATTCCATCCCACAAATATCTTCCCATTGACATATTGGGATTCGAACCCGGGTCCATTGGATTACCAGTCCAGTGGCATGACCACACTGGCATGATCACTGGCATGAGTGGCATGACCACACTGCCACACCTGGGTGTGAAAGGTGTGGTTGTGGTTGGGTGAAAGGCTGCCACAGGCGTGTCTGGCCACCATTTTGGATATCATATCAAAAGTTGCCCAATACAAAAATGCACCTTGTGTCAAAGTTTGGTCCCGATCCGACAAGCAGTTCCGGAGTTATTGCGTAAAAACCGGACTATATATAATTTTATGGAAGAATGCAATACTCTTGAACCCCTGAAGTCGTTGCTTGCTGTTTGAGGGAGGAGGGAAGATAAGTCACACCATATAAGAATTCGACAGTAAACAACGTGCAATTTACCTACAAACTTATAACAGTTAACTTACTTTACTTGTTGATAGTGATGGATAGCTCAAGGATAGAATTAGGAATGGATAGAAGGTATAGTGGCCACTAGGAGTTAAGAATTAGAGTGACTTAGCATGAAACAGGTGGCTGTATTGGGAGTGGCTAGAAGAAGGTGTTCATGAGGTCGTAACTAAGGCGAGTCTGAGGTTCCCGGCAGTCAACCCGCCAGTCCCGAAAATGACGCATCCGAAGTTAATACCCACCAATGCGTCACTTAACTATCTACAAAATATACCAGATTAATTGTAATGATAACCCAATATAGTTATGGATAATAAACCCATAGAAACTTAATACAAAATAGTACATATCTTTTATAAAGATATATAACTTAGCCTAATACTAGCGCCTAATTTGAACTTCCAGTATGTTTACTTAACCTAAACTGTCGAGTTACTTATGAGTCTCGACACATTCCCACCACCAATATATACATATCTACAATAGTCCCGCAGCGATGTTAGATCTCCAAAGCTGTGAAAAACTAACAGAGGCTCGGCGAAGAGGTAATCTTCCAACAGGATCGTTACTGGCAGATGGTCCAGCGACCGCTGGTGACATAGGGGTGGAGTCGTGAGAGCTAACACTGTCACCAGCGACTGCCGGTTGAGGGAAAACCATTTGCTTTCCTGTTCCAATGGATACAACTTGACGATGGGTCGAGTGGTCAGGCCGGTTTTTGTCCTAATCTAGACCACTCTAACCAGATCACCTCGTCCAGGATAGAGTCTAACTACCCTACTAAGTTTCCAAAGGACACGAGGTCCCTCGTCATGTATAAGAACGATGTCATTTACCTCTGGCCATACTCTGCTTGATGAGCCTCTTTTATTCTTATAGGCTTCTCGTTGTGATGCCAAGTATTCACTAGACCAACGCCTTCATAGGGCCCAGATCAATTTATTGATGTAATTGTACCTGCTGTGTATCGCTGCTTTAGTATCGTAACTAGGGTCCTGTAGTTCATCTAGCTGAATTACGTCCTTTGGGAAGTCACGAAGTCTACGACTTTTAACCAGCATGGATCGAGTAATAGGAAAAGGGTCCTCCAGATCACCCGAGACATGCGTTAAGGGGCGATCATTCACGGTAGCCTCTAGCTCCAATAGGACAGTAGTTAGTTCCTCAAAGGAGACTAGAGCATGACCTAGTACCCTTTTAAGCCCAGCCTTCACAATACCTATGGCTCTCTCCCAAATAGCTCCAAACCAAGGCGCACGTGCTGGTATAAAACGCCATTCACATCGGATTTCGGTAAGATGAGCCTGAAGACTGGGATCGCTTTGTATGTCTTCCAGGTGTCTGGAAGCTCCTTCAAATGTGGCAGCATTGTCGCTTAACATTATCTGTGGAAATCCCTGCCCACTACAAAATCTCCGGAACGCATGGATAAAGCTGTCACAGGTCATATTGCTAACTACTTCAATGTGAATAGCTCTGGTACGTAAGTAATAGCATATAAGCCTTGTTGTTGTGGGAGTCCCGGACAGGAATTGCTCCTGTATAATCGACCCCTGTGACCTCGAAGGGATCTCTAGGAGTAGTCCTGATGTCTGGCAGAGGAGGTACTCTAGCTTTCGCGTAGGTATTACCCTGTATTTTATGACAGGTTATACACTTACTGGTCACTTGTTTTACAGTTTGTGTTATCTTAGGAATCCACCACCTTTGCCATATATATGCGACCACGTGATTGACTCCATAGTGACAACAGACACAATGGCACATATTGATGAGCATGGTAGTGAAAGGATGTTTGGAAGGCAGTAGTAACGGATATTTCCTTGAATCCGGAAGAGCCGCTAACTTCAATCTACCTTCACATACAATTAAACCTCCTTTCATGACAAGTCCTAATTGGTTTACCAAATTATTGCGAGTATCCTTGTCACCAGACAGCATCTCGTACTCCTATGGGAAGCATTCCTGCTGGCATGTTTGAGCTACAATTTTTCTGCTACTTTTAGTTCCATTATGCTGAGGAGGGCACAGTCTGTGGGAGACATCCCTTTAATTTTTGCCTTCAAATTATTCTTGTATCGAATAGTCCATGCAACTACCCGAATTAGTTTCTCATAACTGCCATATTTTTCCCAGTTCCATAACTGTGTGTCCTGTTCATCATTGGTCCCAATGACTTGGCTAGTTACTTTTGGCGTTGGGTCATCTGGTAATGTCTTCTGGCCACTGGTCTTTGTTTTGGAGCCACAGGGCTGTTTCATGCTAAGTCACTCTAATTCTTAACTCCTAGTGGCCACTATACCTTCTATCCATTCCTAATTCTATCCTTGAGCTATCCATCACTATCAACAAGTAAAGTAAGTTAACTGTTATAAGTTTGTAGGTAAATTGCACGTTGTTTACTGTCGAATTCTTATATGGTGTGACTTATCTTCCCTCCTCCCTCAAACAGCAAGCAACGACTTCAGGGGTTCAAGAGTATTGCATTCTTCCATAAAATTATATATAGTCCGGTTTTTACGCAATAACTCCGGAACTGCTTGTCGGATCGGGACCAAACTTTGACACAAGGTGCATTTTTGTATTGGGCAACTTTTGATATGATATCCAAAATGGTGGCCAGACACGCCTGTGGCAGCCTTTCACACCCAACCACACCCACACCTTTCACACCCAGGTGTGGCAGTGTGGTCATGCCACTCATGCCAGTGATCATGCCAGTGTGGTCATGCCACTGGACTGGTAATCCAATGGACCCGGGTTCGAATCCCAATATGTCAATGGGAAGATATTTGTGGGATGGAATTTGTGCTGTACCTAGTTACAGTGCATTACCACAGCACACCGAAATGCCAAAACAATACCCTCATTGTTCCCTGATTAAATAGCATTTTATGAATATTCCCATGTTCAAAATATATTACAGGGGGGCAATGCCTAGTGAGTTAATTGCTCAATAGGTGGCATTCTGAGAGTGAGGGTCCGAGTGTGGGGGATGAGATGGTGAAGCGCAGAGGCAAAGCGGCTTCAGAGATGGAGTTGCTTCGAGCCGGGGTGCTTCGCATGTCTCACTCCCTAGACTGGAACAACACAGTGTTCAGCAGTGTAGTGTAAAGGCTCTCACCTATGCCCGAGAGGAAGTAGTTGGAATATAGAAATTTAAAAAAAAAAAAAAAATCTCGTCCTATCTAATTTTATGCTGAACTCTATTGTTCTTGATCCCACTATAGGATTCGGTAGCCTATTCCACATATCTACAACTCTGTTACCAAACGAATAGAGGCAGATCCCTTACACACCCAGTCTCTCTCTGTCGCTCGTTTGTCACACACCGGTACAAATAAGGCAGATCCCTTACACATGCAACTAAGATGAACATGGGAATCTGCAGAGAGACAAGTGGCCCACAAAAGGCAGATCCCTTTGACATCCAACCCAGCCATTTCGTCCATAATTATGACTTATCTGATTTTATCTTGAAATTCTCTATTGTTCTTGATCCCATTATAGCACTAGGTAGCCTATTTCACATATCTACGACTCTGTTACGAGAGAGGCAGATCCCTTACACAGCCAATCTTTCTCTTTCTCTCTTATTTGCACACTGGTACAAATGAGGCAGATCCCTTACACATGCTACCAAGATGAAAATGGGAGTCTGCAGAGAGCCGATTGGCCCACACACGGCAGATCCCTTTCACACCCAACCCCTCTCGTCCTATCAAATTTTATGTTGAAGCTCTATTGTTACTGATCCTACTATATCACTCGGTAGCCTATTCCACATATATACAACTCTTTTACCAAAGCGAATAGAGGCAGATCCCTTACACAGCCAATCTCTTTCTCTCTCGCTCATGTTTGTTTGCACACCAATACAAATGAGGCAGATCCCTTACACATGCAACCAAGATGAAAATGGGAGTCTGCAGAGAGCCAAGTGGCCCACATAAGGCAGACCCCTTTCACACCCAACCCATCTCATAAACGTTACCTGTTATTTACACTACTTACTATACACCCATGTTATCATATAAATACGATAGAATATGACTCTTTTGTGATCACGTATGTCTCTGTGACGTCACGATCGCTCCTACAGCACGACGTAGGACGAGTAGATCGTATATTATAAGATTGTAAATAAGTTAAGTTATAAAAGGCCTAATATGCTATTAAGCAATATTGCCATGGTTTTATGTAGTATATATGAATTTATCGTATATATTAATATAATTTATCGTATAGAGCAACCTAGATGCGGTACGATAATTTGGGCTCCTGGTGTTTTGCCAAGGCAGCAAGGTGTGCCCTTCGAGGAACACCAGAGCCTTCACGAACACCAATCAGTTAACATCTAATTTTTCCGCCCTCAGTTGATCGTGCTTTTGTGCCTCTAATCACATAACAGCTACACCATCACGACGCTCTCATCGACGCCATGACTGACTGGACAGATAAGCATAATATTCATGTCCATTCCCATGTAATCATTTATTCTTTCTTTAACTAACTCGTGTCTCGGGACCGAAGTCTCGATCCCCCATTGTCCTCGATCCCCATTGTCCACCGCCATATTGGGTAAAACGTTCTCCCTTGCCTCATTGCCACGTGGAACTATTGGTGAGTTAATTCCTGGCTAATATTGACCCTTATAACCTTACCCTATATATAAATTTATTATGTGAGACCTTTGGATATAAATTAGCTTGTTTCAGATTGAATTCAATTTAGATATGGAGTAGTTTTCATTTAGATTGATTTATTTGATTCATTATAGCTTAGTAATATTTAAACTTCCATGATAGTTTACCACATTGGTGCCCAGACCCGGGAATTAGCTACATAAGGGATTTTAAGGCAATGAGCAAGGGGACATATAACAGCATGCAGGTTCAACTCTATGATAAACGGGCAAGGCGAGCCAAGCGATGGTTAGAGACGGAATGCAGGGTCACATCATTGCACCTGCCTAAGTCCTGCATCCCACCCATCATCTTTCCCCAATAATTTTCTTTTCCATTTCAGACTTCCTGTGACATATGACCTGACCTATAACATTTTCTTGTTCAATATGATCCATTAGTAGGTATTGCTATTTAGTGTACTATTTTTTCTCCATAACATAGAAGTCCGCCGGTCGGCGTCTCTAAACTAGACCACTATTTGACGTTGTCTTTGTAACGTAACATTTAGATACATAGCCTATAGGCTCACATGCAAAATGAATGAAGACAATAAAGAGACACCGTCTAGTGGGGTGCTGATTAAAGCCCCTAAAAATCAAAGGGCGGGACTTCAGGGAGTATTAAATAGGCTAATTGTGGACGTCAACACTTTCATCACTACTGCTGAACTAGAGGAATTTGAAGCTAGATTAGAAAACGTCCATCTACCCACGGTCGTATTACGGCTCTGATGTGAGGTGATTGTGGCTGACATGACAGCGTAGGAAGAGATAGTTACAGAGTTTGATAATCGCGCCCTCTATAATGAACCGGTCTTTAGAGCGAAGTACATATTACAGCGTGCTGTCGCAAGTAAGAAGGGAGGCGATAATGAGGCCCATAGAAGGGCTGACCCAAAACATACTGTACACCTCCCAAAGCTCAATCTTCCTACATTCGGGGGCAAGTTGACTGAGTGGTTAGCTTTTTGGGACGTATTTCGGTCTACAGTTCATGAATCCTCTTTGGAAATGTCCGCAAGTTTCACTATCTGAAGGGACAAATGGAAGGAGAGGCCTTACATTTGATAGAGGGTTTTGCGGTAGTGGGTGGTAGTTATCTTGAGGCAGTACACTTATTAG